>VYXH01001530.1:210662-239275 GCA_013397275.1 Burhinus bistriatus | reverse complement strand
AATTCCATGATTCCGTGATCCTTCTGAAACCCCAAAAGCCAGGGTGTCCAGCTCACAAGCTCTGCTCCCTGCTAATCCTTTAATGTCCTTCTGAAAAACTCAGGTGGAGGTGAAAAAAATAGTGTATTTGTGGTTAGAATTTCTCAGCCACAAGCATACTTGGATTAAAACCCTCTTCAAGCCTCACAGATATGGTCTCTAATACCCAACAGTTACCTAAGCATACCAAACTGACCTGAGTGCTTTGAAATCCCATTACAGTTTCTTTAATCAGATAGAATGACTTAAGAGTAACAACATCCTCTTTCTGTATATCCTCTGTTTATACAGACATACAGCCAAGCACCTTGCATGATGAGCTGACACCAATCTAAGCATTTAAAATTGTTCTTTTTTTTCAAATTTTCTATTAAAAGTATGACCAATTACACTAGTTGTTTGACACCTTATGGGGGAGACCCTCAGAGGAACAAATGGCATTCTCCTTTCCTTTCTCAGGAAACCTCTGCGGACAAGCATCACCTGAAAGTCTGATGCTTCACAATGGTTATTTACATGACTGAAACCTAATTTTAGGCACTGAAAAACAGTTATGCTTCTAAAATCATAAATTGCAGCTGCACTTATTATTCCAAGTAGCTCTGTTAGAGTTTTCTCATGGGTATGCCTATTCACATCACATATCTGGCAATACTGAAATGTTAGAATTCTCTCAGAAACTGCAGCACACCATTTTTATTTTCCTAGATCGTCAGCATTATAAACTAAGTAAATGGAAAGGAGAAAAAAAAAAAAGTGGAGTTATGGCCTTGGATGGTCTCCCAGATGAACCCGGCAGCCCAGGATTCTGGACTCCAGGTGCTGGCTGCATCTGGACAGTGTTGAATCCCTGCTCAAGCTCTTTGGGCTTGAGCACAAAGATTGATCCCTCTGATGTCCTTTCTAGAGATATAGAGCATGTACTCAAGCTGTCTGGTCCCTTCACATTCTTTCTGGCTCTCCTATGTCCTCCCAGCAGCAACTGCAGCCTTCTCAGAGCCTGAAACTGGGAGCCCTGGAAGTTTTTCTTTCCTTCTTTGGAGACTGCAGGGAGAGATAGTTCGAGGGAGACACAGACACTCTTCAAAGAACAATCACACTCTACTCCCTGAAAAGGTGCAAGCAATACACAGATTATAGAAGAACAGCTAAAACCTCCCTTATGTCCCACCTGTGATCTCACTCTTCCCAAACCTCAGATTTTTGGCAAAATCACATTTGAATCCCACGACCTGATTTCTAAAGTTCATGTAGTTCTTGATAATAAAGAGCTGTTACTAAGAAAAAGCATTGTACTTTTATGAAATTCCAGTTTCTTCATGCTCTTTCTAGTGGTTTCAACTCTCTCACGGTGAGTTGTTACTGAATTGAACTCAAAATTCAATTCCTTTGCACCACAGTCAGCCAATTGTTTTTAAATATTTACATTTGAAAATATGATATTCCACAGTAATGACCTGTATTCTCTGTCATTCACCTCCTGCCAGAGCCTTCCCACAGATCTCTGTTAGGTCAATCTGAAATCTCAATATAGCAGAAGTTAACAATCAAACACACTACCTTTTATTTCATAATAAAAACCCATGGATTAATTATACATAACAGTAGTCACCCACTGTTATGTATTACCACAACCATTACTTGTTTTTGGCACAGGCAAATTATTGCAGAATCTACTATTGACTACCTAATCACAGTTTGGAAGAAGCAACTTCTAATGTTGTCTCCTTTACAGCAAACAATGTACAAATGTTACACTAAGTTAACATTCAAAAAAATATTAATGCTGCTTGCAAACAGGGAAAGAGAGAAATTACTGTGAGCTATTCAAGATCCCACAGGGACACGAGGTAGAGTGATGAATGGAACTTCAGAATCCCTTGTTTTAGTTAATTTACATGATTATTCTCCTTTGTCTGAAAAATCTTTTGTTGTCCTGTGCACAAATATCTAGAATCAATCTGGATTTTCCAGAGCTAAATGGTACAATAGTTTCAATATCTCTTGTTGAGGTATATTTCGTGTGCTTCACAGTCACCAGCAAACTAATGTGACGAAATCCAAATAGAAATAAGTAAATCAGAAACTATGTGGTTCTTTTCTGTCTCTTACTCTTAGAATAGATGTTCTTCTTTTGTGATCACAGTAGATTTAAAATCCAGGAATTGCAGTCAAAGCTCAACCCTGCTTAATAATAATGAACAGAAATATATCAAGGACAACCCTCTCTGTTTCACAGAGTATTTGCCATATTCATATTAGACAGTCAATGCAGAAGTACTGCAGTGACTAGGAAAACAAGTTAACAGTGAAACAGTTTAGCAGAAGTCACAGACCCTAGTCACCTTTCCAGTTAATGACATATGGGAACAATTTATAAATACCAAACCAAAGGTCAGATTTAAAAAGGAGAGTTGGAAGAGAACAAAGTTAGGGCTTTAGGTTTGCACTACCCTCCTAAATATAGAAACAAAATGAGAGAAAGTATAAGGTGCCTGAAGGAGAGGACAACAGGAAAGCAATCAAAGATGGCATCACTGGCAGAGCAGAGGCAGGAGTTGGCACCTCTCATTTAATAAACCAGATGGAGAAGGATTTTCACCATTTAGCCCTACCCTGCAGGCAAAACCAAAGGATTAGTATTTGATACAACAAGATGGACATGGTAAGAGAGGCTCAGGTGACTGATTGGATATGAAGGGGAAAACAAAGCTAGAGAAAAGGATTAAAGTAATTGAAACGGTTACACTGAGAAGGCACAAGACATTAATTCTACAGGGAAGAACCCATTATTACTGTTGGCCATCAAAATCAGGCTACATTTAGAAAACAATTCTAAACAACAACGGTGGAATAATTGGCTCTGACTTCCTAAAAACATAAGTCAAAATTTGTGTGCCATAAATAAGGGGTTTTGTCATACAAACAGGTCTAGCTCATCATACTTAAATACCTGACGTACATCATAGTAGAGCTAACACAGCAGGGTGAGGCCATCCTAAGTGAATACAACATTTAATAAAACAACACAGAAATACCCTACCATATGGACAAGCCACAAGGAAGACTGTGGGAAGTGGAAGAACTGGCAAAAATGAGAGGCCCCAACACCCTGAAAAACAATGCAAGCATTCTTCTAAAGAGAAATCATATGTTGGAGCAAACCATACATGTTTGCTCACACGTTTAAGCAAACAAGGCAAAACAAAATGAGGAATTAGCATTTCTATCCATGCGACAGATTCTGAAGCACACAAATGCAGCCGGAGTCCCTACATAAACCTGTGTTCACTTTGGGAATTCAGCAGTAAACCTTGAAAAGAATACTTCAGATGTTTTACAGCAATACAATATGTTTCCTAAATAAAACTTTAATATATACATGCTAAAACTGTTCTGCAATATGTAGATAATTTTTAGTAACATCATCAGATTAAGAACAATACCAAAAAGATTCTGAAAAAAGTATTTTGAGTAATACAGGAAGTAGAAACAATACTCAGTGGGAAGTACACACTAGAAAACCTATTATAAGACATGAAAATAATAAAATTGGATAGGCAGGTGAATCTATACAATAGACCTCTGTACAAGCTATGTCAGCATTGCCTGGACCAAAATCAAAAAATGAGTTGTTATGTAAATTGAAATTAATGGAGTTAATCCTAGAATACAGGAAGAAATACTCTCTTAATGAGAGTATTGGGCTAGGATACCCCAAACATCAATTCTGCACCATTCTGACACAATCATCTGGTACTATTTAATCTCTTCCAGTTGTCCAGAGCCATGTGCTCTGGAGATGAACACTCCAGATAAAGTCCTCAGTGCTGCACTTACACAGAAAAAAAACACGGAGAATTACAGAGAAATTAAATAACAGTCCACATACTTTTCAGGTCTTAGCAGCAGCTGAAAATAAATACAGCCCTTGTGAAAACAATTCATTGGCACTGTATTACTCAGATCCCTCTCTGTAATCTTTATCTGCATTTTCATTGTCAGGTTTTCCTTCAATCCTCTACATTCATGGTCGCCACGTACTAGCAAGACACTTGTCAGTATAATCAAGAAAACTGAATATTACGAGAACATTAAAACAGAACCTGCAATTGATGGATCAAGATATTACAATCATGTCAGACAGTTCTGAGCTTGCTAACAGGGCTTCTGTGGGCACAGCAACTTAGAAGGGCCTGGCAGCACTGAAGAAAGCCGGAGCTCATTAGGGCAAAACAGGAAATCACGGAGAACTGCTGAAGGTCCCAGTGCTCAACCCACAGCAAACAGCTGTAGCTCCTTAAAGATCAGTACAAGAAACTCAACACTTGGCAGTTTTATATGCTCAACATCTTTATATACATGGACTAGCAATGCAAAGGCAGAATAAAACTGTTCCTTTAAATCTTACTAACTCCAGAATATTACCAAATCTTATCAGTGAGTGCTCATGGTACCTGAATAAGACCAGAGTTAACACATGTTATTCATGACAAGGGCAGCCATCTAGTCGCCAACAAAATATGTGAGTCAGTAAAGTTAGAAGAGTGGGTGGGCCAGAAGAGAAGAAAAAAAAAAAAAACTTGAATCCTACATTGATAAAGGTTTGCCTTGGGAAGCTATTAGTGAGGATTTCAAAAGGACCTTTATCCTCACAGCATCCTTCTGGATAACAGAGTCTATTGACAAAGATTTTACTAGCCCTTTACCTGCCTCTACCAAAGTTACAGGACGTTGCTTATATCACTAGACACTAAATGGATGAACATATTCCTGAACAGGAGTAGCCAAAACTAGGAGGAGGTAGAGAAAACCCTTGTTAGTCTCATCAGCATTTTACTGACTTTGTAAGAAAACAAATATGCCAGATGTATGAAGTTACCCAGAGGTTTCAGATGTCACATTAAACTACTGGAAAAAAAGAGAGTTATGCAGTTCAAAGCAAAAAAGGCCAAAAAGTTTGGCAAAAGCCAGAGAGATTGGGACTTACAAAACATTGTCTACAGATTTCTCACTATTATGAAGTTACCTGAAATTTGACTCCTTAATCACTGCTCAAATAGCAAGAACCCACTACACAATATGATCACCTCCTAAAGCACAGGCTACATTTCTTCTAAGGACATCTAAGTTCTCTTGCTGACAGCTAGGACTTGCCCAAAAGTGAGCACAAAGACTGCACTGCACAATGCAGTCTGGCATGTTGGCCTTCAGGGAACACAGGAAGCAAAGTGAAAATTAATGAATTGTCAGTCAACAACATATACAGAGATCCTGGAGGGAAAGTCCCTAAGTGCAGGGCAAGAAAATAAATCTCAGAGCACACTACCAATTCATATCTCTAAGGGCAGCAAGACAACATGCATAGCACTATGAAACATAACTACAATCTTCCATGAGCTCACCAGAGACTTAGAAAACATGGTTTCCTCTTATTTTCTCTCGTTTCACCACTAATAAGGGGTTTATCCTTGTTTCCTGGTCCCTTAGTAGAACAGAAGACAATATTGCTGCATCCTATTGCCACAGGATACTGCCTTAGGACAGTCTCTCATTGAGATGTTCCCTATGAACAATTCCTGCCACTACACTAATCCCGTAAGTTAAAAGTGTTCACAAGTAATCAGTAGTGCCTCCTGATTTCTTCAGTCATGCTACAGCATTACTGTTACATCTCTACAGCTATCACCCAACTTCCGGCTGCCTTCATGCCTTGTGCATTCCCTAAGCCTGTGCAAAGCAGACAGAAGATGCTGCCTACTCAGAAGGAGATTATTTTTATAACAATTCTGCAGTGTCAAAAGCGAGCATGCACAATATGAAGCAGGGGAGAATCAGGTTCATCAGTTTCCCAATTCCCTCAGAGATCAATTCTAAACTACCTTGAGTACAACTGCATTCTCCTCTCCACTGAAGGAAAACAACTCTTCAATGCACACATTCACCACTTCACCCCGTGCGCATAAAAGTCACATGCTAGGGAGGAAAAAAACCACTTAAAAAACCACAAGGTGGCAATAATAAGAACAGGTACTCTGTCACTGGAAGATGGTAATAAGCAAAGACAGTCTCTCCAGTAAATAAATGAAGGCATCAGATTGACACATAATATAGGCAAACTTTATTTTCAGTACTTCCAACAAGAGCTAGCTCCCTGGAAGTAGGAGTGGTGGCACTGCTCATTAACAGCATGCATCAGGGCCAAAGAACACAGCATAGTCAGGAAAATTCCAGGTATCAGATTAGCACTGTCACATGAAATGGGAAAAAAAGGTAACTGTAGTAGGTTTGGTTTTTACTCAAGGAATATAGAAATAGTTTACTTTTATACTCAGGGAAATGTCTTGTGCCCCAGACATCCTTTGAAAAACATTATTTCTGGAAACTTAACCCAGTAACTTTCTCACTTCAAAATGGATCTTTCTCGGTACTTTTTCTTGACAAAAAGGCAATCTGGTTTAGCCATTTCTATCAAAAAGTTGTCAATAATAGTAACATTTGATTTTATGTACACATCAGCATCAAGGAGACCTACTTGGCTGACATACAGTGAATATCCCTAATTTTGTCTGACTTACAGAAAGCCTCATCTCTGTCCCTTTGCTCCCTCTTGGAATTGCCATTTTATAATCAAGAGCCACAACCTGCACTGATGAAGTGAACCTTCATATCACGGAGAGCACATCTCTGGCCACTACAATAGAAATTACACCATAAACAGTTTAATTATACAGATGATGTGACTTTCTTAAAGGTCTCACGTGGTATGTCTATATTAGCCTTTTAATTTGAATAAAGAATGAGCTTTTGAAGTGAACCTCCAAAAATCCTTGGCTGCCTGATCACCAGTCTCTGAGCACCAGTGCTAGATCCCTTTCTGATTAAACTAAACCAGAAGACGCGCTCAGTAAGTGCGCCTAGCACTGCCCAACCGCTAACACGTGCTGTCTCAGCTGTTGCAGCTAAAATTTCAATTGCAGCTTTATTTTTTTTAAAAAAGTGATTTTTACTTTAATTATATCATCAGATAGAAAAACTCCATTGCAACACAAGGATTTTCATTTTGAAAGATGTAAAAATGATTTGCAATTAGAAGAGGAAAAAGTTTGGACAACCAGTAAAATATGTTCCCTAATCCCAAAAGAACAAGACACGAGATTATTTCATTAACCAAGGAAGCAGGTTTACAGATGGACTAAAATACAACCCACCTCTGCAGACTTGAGATCCCAAGGCTAGCTTAATTAGAAGCAAAGAAAAAAAAAATGAGAGGACTGAACAGATCTCCAGGAAATTAACTCACACCACACCCACTAAACAGGCCAAAAACCAGAGTAACCGCAAAATTCCTGAACTGACACAGCACTTGGAGAGGGGGACCAAAATTCAAAGGCACCCAGGGCACTAGCAGCTCACACAAACTAAGCCTGTACACGTGGCTTGAGATGTTACATATCGGCTTCTCTCCAGCTACATGTTCTATGAGCATCAGCCAGTCTGGCCCCTGAATGTGGCCGGATACGCCACTGAGGCTGCACGGCTTCAGCAGCCCAGAAAATCACTTAGTCACCAGTGTGCTACGGGCAGATCAGAAAAAGGTGCGTATGAGTTTTGAGCAAAAAGAGGGAAGTGAAGCAAAAAGTTACAAAAACTAATAATATAAAACCTCCTACTTCATTTTGTACGTATAATCCAGTCTCATTCTTTTCCTTTCAACGGGTGCCAGAGGCAGCAAGCAATCTTAGTTAAACTCAAAGGCCTGAGGAAAGTTCTTTTTTTTTCAGCTGAGCAGCAACCCGGATGACCAGTCCCATGCTACAACAGACAGTGTTACTAAAGAAAAAGTGATGACAAACTTAATTCCTATTTTGTGCTACCATAGGCTCACTTGTTCACAGCAATTGCATTGCTTATTAAATAATCTAAATGAAAGAAGACAGTAAAAATGAAGTAGTCAGCTGAAGAGCTCCTGAAATTATTTTAGGATGTAGGTTAAGTTTCAGAAATTTACACACGGGTCAAGATTTTTTTGCCAAAAGTAACAGCTGATGGTCCAAGCCATTTAACGGGCAACAGGGACAGCTTTCTAGGGCAAAGTGACCTGTCTCACCAGCTTGACTCCCACTCGACATGAAAGGGAATACAGGTCTGCTTAGCTAGACCACATGCACACAGAGCCATAGAGGTGCTCAGGGACCTGACCTACAGCTCGTGAGCAGGCTGGGCTCAGATTATGTCGACTCCCATATTAACAGACCTCTCATGCTCACACACAAGTCTTAGCCAGTGTTTACCAGCTGAAATACAATCCCACATAGACACAGCACTGCTCCCCCTTTATGAAGAGCAGAATGGGTCACAGGGAGAAAGACTCCTAAGATCGTAGCAAAAAATTAGGTTTACTGGCATTCATTGTGGAAGGAGGGGCAGAACAGGAGGGAAAGGAGCCTTCAGGGCTCATGACACAACCAGAGGATACAGTATTTCAAAGACAAAACATCAGTTTTAAAGGCCAGATGCATCTCTTTGCTATTAAAAAAAAAAAAAAAAAAAAAAAAAAAAGGGGGGGGGGGGGCAAAAAAAACACCCAAAAAACAACACACCAACACNAGAATGTTTAAAAACATCTAAATTATTAAAAAAAAAAGGGGGGGGGCAAAAGAAATCCTACCAAAACTACTGTACAATCCCAGATTTCAGAAAACCTGGCAGAACAAGCAGAAGAGTGTCTCTGCCACTGCTGACATGCTGACTTTCCTTAGACATAGAGTTTTAGGGAAAGGAGGAAGCTCTCCTTAGCAGGCAAGTCTCACATCTGGAACCAAAGGCAGCAGACCAAGCATTAGGAAGAGGTGATGTGGTAAGAAATCACTGTGCTAGCACTTGAGAGCTGAAAAATGGCTCTAACTCATATACATTGCCAGCGAGATTGAGAAGGGAATGACCTGTTTACAAAGTAGTGAAGAATAAAAGGAAGAGCAAGAGAGGAAAAGAAAACGTACTTTGCGAGTACAGTATATATACAAAAAGGTATACATGACTATACATGGTAGAAGAAAATAAACCAAGTGAGGTTAAAAAAAGGGGAAATTAAGAAAAAGGAAAAGCAACAGTTTTCAAATTCACATACATTACATGAAATGATATTCCAGCCCTGGCATGCCTGCATTCAATCATGTCATATGCATCCACTCAGGCTATCCATGCAACCTCTGCCATAAATCTTGAGTGGCACTGTGTCACTCATGAATTCAGCTTTCATCCAGACACAGCTTTTGATTAGAGTTACTACAGCGTCACAAGCAGACATTGTGTCTTAGCCACCTGTAGCCTGAAGAAGGGGAGGGAAAGTAAAGGAAATTACTTACTTCAGATAAATAGAAGATGCTGAATTGAGCCCAAAGAGAGAAGAACTTGACCAAGTATGTGTCCTTGTTAACTGTCTCCAGTCCAGGTCAAAGTACTCCTTGGTCTATTTTGGTCTTGTAATATGTTCTCTATTGGATTTCTTAGGTACTGGAGAGATTGTTCTACAGCATTAAAAAAAGTAATAATCGGGCTCTTGGCATTTATCTCTGAGAATTCTGGGGAACTTTCTTTTTGAGATCTTGAAAAACACTCAATTTTGCTTCTTTCTAGAGCCCTTAAAAGGGGTTATTTTTACAAGACACAGTGTTACAACTTTATCTAATCTGTAGTTCTTGAGGAACAGAAGGATTTACGTACAGTTTTAGATTAATAAGAGTACATTCACCACAGGATAAATACTGGACCATTTCATTCGCTAAAGGATACCTTTTATCTATAAAGCATTCTAAAAACATACACAGCTAGGAAGCAAATCAGACTTATGGCTAGTTTATTACAACCACATTTTTAACCATGCCTTGTAAATTGAGTATTTTTCCTGTAAAAACATCCACTACAAACTGGGAAACACTCATGAGTTTATTGTGCACAACAGTAAATGTATGTATTACTTTAACATGTACAAGACCATTAATCACAGCACAGTCAAGCTATTAAAGCAAAAAAGTCAACATCCAGATTTCTCCAAAAAGCCAAATACTATGGATACTGTTGATTAATTACAGTAATACGTGTTATTTAAGAAGTTTCATTAAAAATAGTTCTGTTACTCTGAACTCCTAATATCCATGTTCAAATGTTTTCACCACCAAATTGCCAGTGCTTCAGGAAATTGTTACTGGGAAGAAGGTTGTCATAAACACACCGTTTGGGTCGAGGGCAGTGGAAATTACCTACCTGGTACAGTGAATTTCTCCTAAGTAACAAAACCCACTCTTACATGACACCTATACAGTAACAAGAGAATTATTTGACTGTAACACAACATGAGGACAATGCCATGAGACACAACTGCCAGGCAACATGGTAATACCAACCATGTAACTACTGTCATCTCTTCATAGGCCAAGGCAGATGCTGTTGCTAATTTTATTTCCTATTCACTTAGCATTTCTGTCCTAAATAAATGAACCCACTTCTTGAAACTCAACAACAAATCCTTCAAGTCCTTCACTATCACCAATGAGTTGGCATGAGCTCTAATCGAATGAGTTTTCCTGTGTATATTCACATTCATCCCTTCTTGCCCTCATTCAGAGTTGGGATGCCCGAGTCCTGAAGCCGTTTCATTCACTCCAGAGCTATAGTACCATACTTTAATGAAAAATAAGCTGTCCACATAATCCCTGCTCAGAAGTTCCCTTTGCACTTTTTACCCTTGACAATGTGGCAGCCACTTGCCATCTCTGGAACAAGGAACAGCCACCAAGCTGCCAGCAAGAGAACACCGATTTAATTCATGTTGTGATTGTACCAATTCTGTCTTGTCAGTAAGCTCTAATAATCAGCCCTAATAAACCTAAAACATTAATCTACTAGAAAGTACCTAGTTTTAACCTATCAGTATCACCTAGAAACCACATCACAAAGTGGCTTCCGTTGCTGCAGCCAGCTTAATTTGTTGCAAATAGAGTTGCAAAACGATACCCTGTCCAAAAGGGGTTGAAAACTTAAAAAAAAAAAAAACAAAAAAAAAACAAAAAAACACACCAAAAAACAAAAACAAACAACACACCAAAGCATATATAATTTAGGGAAAGTTGTGAAGTTCCACCCTTCATTCACATGAGGAAAGTGGGATACTGCAGTATCAGAAGGAGAATACTTTGTTCTAAGATCTTCCCAGTATGTTTTGTAAAACTTCCACAATCCCATTATCAGTTATTCATACTATAGGTGCACATGTAAACACACAGGCCCAAGAAGTAAAAGTTCTGGTCAACAAAGAAGCAGTATACAAACTGCAAGAATGCAAGACTTACTTTCACAACGCTTATAAGTCTTTTATTGTCTTTTTACATTTCATCTCTCACCCTTCTAACATGCTACTCCCTGCAGCAATGCAGTATTTCCCATGAGTCAATCAAAAAGGCAAGCGACTTGAACAAACAGGGCCCCAGAAACTGACTGATAAGAAGCACCACATCCAGCACAGAGTCCATCCAGCACAGCACATTGGTAGGACAGACAAGGAGACACACAGCTGGTTATTAAGAGAAACCATAGGAAAAGGCATGGAGATAAGAAAAACCATCCTACCTACAGCAATACCTATTTTCTGTTAGAAACAAGACGAACAGATCTAGGCGTCACGGAGTAGCAGAAGTGATGGACTGGACCTGAATACCTCCCTTAATATAGGAAAAAACAGATTAACCAATCCATCCCCCCACCCAAAAAAATCCTAAGTGAAGGTAAACAACGAAAGGACAGAAAGTACATTTCATGAAAAAATGCTTCCTGGCAGCATCTAAATTTGAAATTGCTTTTGGGAATGACACTTCGTTGTCCATCCTCAATTAAGGATTCAATACTTCTAAACAAACATGTATTTGGCATCTGTTTCTCCTCTCTTTTCATTCAATTCTGAAATAGCTGTAATGCCAGTACTCAGACCTAATAAACAGGCTTTACGACCTTCGTTCTCCACCTCTGTTCCTCATCTCTAAATTTTCCATTACATGTTAAATGCACTTCCATAAATAGTCTGGCAAGCAGAAGACACAAAGAATTGCTTTCAAATGAACACCTCTGCAGGGCACCAGAACTAAGGACTGGATAGATCAGTGTTCAGATCATCTTCCAGTTTTCAGATAATCAATAGATTATAGATTGCAATATTCATTGATGATACCAAACATGAATATTTTGAAAACACATCATTTTTCATAAAAATGTTTTTGAAACATATTCTGCTCTGTTGATTATTATTACATGTATTAGAACAATATAGGTATTAGCAAATATATTGTAAACATTGCTACATCTATTGGGCATCAAGAAATACAGTAGTATAGTTTGGATAGTATCTGAATTCAAACTACTTTACTTTTGAGAAAGTATTTTAAACAGGTAATGTAGGTTTCTTTAGGGGAATATGGAGCATATAAAAATGCTATCAAGCAACTACACTGGCAGCAGAGCTGTCCTCTGCACATGATCCAATACAGTTAGTTGGCACTACTGCATTTGTCAAACTTTTTGAAGCATCACATGTGGTGATGCTTGCACACTTTTCATACTGCTGAGATGTGACCCCTTAGATTTTGTCTGAAATGGTGGAATCAAGCGTGCTTCCAAGTGCCTGTCCCAGCCAATTCCCAGTCCCAGCCTCAAGAAAGGCCGAAAGTCATACCATCCCTTCCCACTTCCCAGCCTGGACTTAGAGAGAAAGAAAATCTAGGAGCAGAGATCAAAAAGAAACCATTATGTTATCCAAACAGAACACGATTCCAGTTTACGATGTGGCACACATTAAGGGTCAGGTTAGCTACTGCCAATGACTGTGCCAGGAGGATGGCACCAGTCTTTTTGCACTGGTGCCCAGTGATAGGACAAGAGATAATGGGCACAAACTTGAACATAGGAAGTTCCATCTAAACATGAGGAGAAACTTCTTTCCTTTGAGGGTGGCAGAGCCCTGGAACAGGCTGCCCAGAGAGGTGGTGGAGTCTCCGACTCTGGAGACATTCCAAACCCGCCTGGACACTGTCCTGTGCAACCTGCTTTAGGTGACCCTGTTCTGGCAGGGGGGCTGGACTAGATGATCTCCAGAGGTCCCTTCCAACCCCTGTGATTCTGCAGCTCCTCTGTGGGTAAAGAGTCACTGAGGAACTAGAGGGAGGAATAAATGGCCTGTACTGCTCTGAAAATATATTGTCCAAAAAAAGAACGATATTACAAAATACAGCACCTCACAGAAAACTAAAAATGCTCCTTTCAGAAATGTAAAACTATATATAATAAGTAACATACTAAGACATCTAAAAAATTTAATTTTTAAGAAATCATGATTTCAACCTACCTTACTTAAAAAGCAGAGTAAGAATTACAAACCTTACTGCTAAAATGTTCAAAATAATTACGTTCAAAGCAGACTACTCCTTCATCTAGTACAAGTCAGCCTCGTGCTAGGAAAATGACCAATACAGTAAAAACTGTACACTTACATTCTAGTCAAATATACAGAATGACCAGTTCATACCATCACTGACAGTCTGGTACACGTTGTCACCAAAGACATCTGATTTTGGTTGATCTCAGAATATTTATGGTAGCCTTGAGAATGCAGGAAGTTCTTTAAAGCAAATATCATACAAAATTTGGATTGGTAACAAAAGATGAAAACATTTTGAAAGAATGACAAGGCACAGGGGAAAAGAACTATTGTGCAGCCAATAGTTTCAAAACCAAACACCCACTCATAACTGGCAACGTTTAAGTCATAGAGAACAAAAATGCCTGCCCAGAAACGACATGTGAACTAAAGGCTGAAATGTGAGTCACAAGGAGAAAAGAGAAAAATGCTTACTTCTGAATAGAAAAAGAAGCAATGGATCTAATGAGAGATGCCACTGCTCCAACTCTGGCAGCTTCCACTGCTCCCTGTGATCTGTATCGCACAGTTTCACCATAACTGATGAAAGGTTCATTGTAGACAACAATCTTCCCTTTGGCCTCCTGAGCTCTTTTGTGCAGTTCATCAAAAGAGGCTACCACTATGACTTCCGCCGTAATTCCTGAAAGAAAATATTACAGCGGTTTTAACATTGCTTTCCCAGAACTCTCCTAAAGCCAGTTTTAACTGACAGAAAAGCAAGGACAGTGCAGAACACAGGAAATCAGATGTAACTTCTTACTGGAAAAGGAAGACTGTGTGAAATGCTTCATCAGGGACTGGTACTAAATAGCTGTAATAGCACCCTGAACCAAATACACACAGTTCTGTAAACCATGCAATCATGTTGGTATTAAAACACAACCTGAAGGGCAAGAAGGATACATGGAGGGAATTCTGTTCTCTGCACGTGCTTTAATGCCTCACTGCAATCATTCATAGTACAAAAACATTTGCAAAAGCTGCCTATGGGATTAATAAAAAAAGATAGTAATCTTTTCATGGAATTGTTTTGATACGTTCTAAACAACTTAGCTTAGCAAGACAACTGGAAGGCCATATTTTTAGACTGAAACACATAAAATTATTTAATCCATAAATGAAACAAAATTAAAGCTTTACAGTTTCAACAAAATTTGCAGTATGCTTATAAATAATAATAATTTAAAAATCTTCATATTTAATTCGGGAGAATACCACAGTTCTACTGGATCTCCCTCTGGGAGTTTTCCCAGGAACCCACCTTTCTCAGTTACGATACAGAGAACACAGGCAGGTACTTCCGCAGAACTATTCACACATGGTAACTTAGACCCCACCCAGCTCTTTGTTTTTAACAGTTGGAATAGTTTTAAATTGCTATATTATCTTTCTTGAAAAAACAAAGAATTTTATAGATAAGTAGTTTTTTCCCAAAGCCAAAGAATTCTTCTAATTTTTTTGAACCTTGCGGAAATGCATTTCACAGCATTAAAATGACCACTATGCTTATAACTCTTCTTTTTTTTTTTATTGGTTACATAGATAAGTAGAAACTGCTTAACAATATGGGCTGGTACTTTTCTTCAAAATATAGAAGTAGTAATGGATGCCTGAAATTTTAGTGTTGTACATTTCACCTAAATGCCACAAAACACAGCAATGAAAACTAAAACTAATAACAAATGTCTGGCAAGTATTTGTCGAAGAAGTGAAACTATCATGTTTTTAAGAAGAAAATGTTTCTTCTTGAAAGTCCTCTTTTATTTTGTTTTGTTTGTGCCATAAGAATTATGTGGAGAAGATTGAGACTGTAATATATGAGAAGAACGGATAGAAAAATAGGAAAATCATCTCTCCCAGCACCAGTGTATCCAGGCTCACGGCTTCTTTAAGATCAAACTATAATATACTTCAAAACCTTAAAGAAACTGTTACACACAAAAAAGTTTGGTTTCTTAAGACTGCACCACTAAGAGGGCAAGAGACATTGACTGCTACAGCAAAAGTCTGTGAGTTTTAGCTACAGAACTAACCTAGTGTGAAACTATTCAGATTCTTAGCTTTACAGAAAGAGGCACAGAGAGCCAAATGAGAAGCACCTTCAGATTTTACTAGTTGTTGTTGGTAGGTAGGTGAGCATGCTAACAGACTCCAGCTGCTTCTAATGAACTGCAGGTTCAGCTGCCTACCTAAGGAGCATCCTAGTGACAGGATCATTCTGGGTATGGAACCATGCCACTGGAAATAAAGCCAGGTATCTGCAAAATTTCATTTTCCACAAGAAAAGTCATGGTCTCAGTAGGTTGGTACTGCAATTTGTATTCCATATTAGCTCTCCCTAATGCTCCACCTGGATCATGCAGCAGGCACTGGAAGGGCACACATTGTATTAGTGACTGTTCAGCAAGGGAAGTGAGGAGTGTAACTCTTCTTGGCATTACTTCACCGAATTAATGAACAAACACCAACTCTGGATGATTTTTAAAGAATTCTACAGACAGCTAGCAACTATCTATAATCCCTAAGAAATATCTTGGACAAGTACATTTATGGCCCTCCCTAGATGACAGACATCAGGAGTTTGTACAGTGAGCTGTGTGGGAATTAAAGCTAAGGAAAAGAACAGAGCTGCGAACTCCAGCCCAGTATCTCTACTTTTGAATGTTCCCAAAGAAGCTAAATAAAGCCATCCTTTAACAAAACAAAACAGAGGTTCTCTCTGCAAGTTTAACTTAATGGCAGCATGGTATACATAAAGCATTAATCACAGTGCTTTGTGTAACAAAATAAAACGTCCCTCTTGTGTAGCTTCTGACTAATTCAACGTCTCATTTGCATTTTAGTCCCATTTTGTACCATTTCAGTCTCATCTATTGAAGTGACAAGAACAATATTTATCTTAAATAAATGTGGACACACATACAAAACTACCCTAAGACCTCCTGTGCAAAGGGAGAAATGAAACAAAAAGCCCAACAGTTTACCAGTTTAAGGGGAATGAGTTATTCCTTTTCAAAATGGGAAATGCCTCACCTTACTGAGCCTTTAAACAAATTAACCAACATCTACCCCTCACATCTCCTACTAATTCAGTGCCTCATGGCTCTGCTTCCCACGTAGAAAGCTGTTCTATCTCCTTCTTACTCCTATCATTATCTGATCCAGAGCTTGGCTGTGTGTTATTGAGCAGAAGTCTTCAGAAAACCCATATAAGGAGGGAGCGGGATTGCCTGCTTACTTAAGCAAAATATAACGATTATAACCCCTGCAGTGACTACGGAGCATTTGGGGAATTAGCTAAGTAAAGGGCATGAGGCATAGAAGACAGAATTACAAACATGATAAACTTGGCTGACTATACGAAGCTGAAGACTATTTGTTCTCACCATGTGAAACATTATACATATTGTTGCATTGGGCCAGTGAGCAAAAGAAACTATGTAGTACTACGGGTTTCCTCTCTTTTCTCATATTAAACAGTAAATTGTACCCTGCCATTTCTGAGAATTAAGGCACAGGAAGGGTGTTAATGGTGGGAATAAGCAGACAATTTACCAACAAAACTATGTATTACAAAGTCCTCTGTACACAGAAATGTACGCTTCTATCTAAACACTTCGAAATGCCACAACTTTAATGATCACACTGCCAGCTGACATAAATGGCATGGTATAGATTAGTAAAGTTTAAAATCTGTCACAGGCAAGATGAAGGCAAGACTGATTACAATTACTCTTTATTAGCTACAGCAAATCCAAATAAACATAATATATATAAATATAATTATATATATTATATTATATTATATTATATTATATTATATTATATTATATTATATTATATTATATTATATTATATTATATTATATTATATTATATTATATTATATTATATTATATTATATTATATATAAAATACATACATTATATATAAAAGCACCTGTAAATCAGCTGTCTGCAACATTGCCATACATCAGAAGCCTGATTCTTGGCATGAGCAATTCTGTCTGGAGAGTCACCTCCTAGCACCTCCTTACCTGCCAGTAATCATGCCAGAAGTAGATTAGTTCAAAGGGAATTCCCCACAAGATGACTTATTCTCCCCAGGATTAAATGCAGCGGATGTTTAAGTAATTTTAGCATCTGGAGCTATGCATCTGTCTGTGTTAGTAACAGGTTTCAGAGAAGACTAAGAAAAAAAAAAAAGGAAAATCCACCCTATTACCAGATTTTAAAAACTGATTAATCTCTTAAAATATCAAGAAAACTTCATACAGAATATTGTTGTTGCTGTTCCTGGCCACATCAGGGCAAGACATGGCAAGACTTTACCATATTGAGTATCAGGAACTCCTGAGATTGAGGAACCTAGTCTCTGTTGATTTTTATTTATTAATATCCTAGAAACACTCAACTCAAACACACAGAAATTCAACCTAGTTAGTTACAATCAACTGATGCATTAAAATAATTTAGCAAAGCCAGAAAGAAATAGCATTTGCACAGTTTAATTTTACTGTATACTAATTTCCTGATTACTCAATTACGGCCTTACTCTCTTCTTTTTCCTCCAGTCTCATTTTTGTCACTCAGTTAACAGCAACAGTCCCTTGGAGATCTAGTTACAAAGCCAAATGCAGCTATCATTAATTTGACAATAATTTTTTTCATTAACAGCAAGTGAGCAACTCACCCCTACATACCTTCCAAACTTCATTTACTTCACAGTGTTAACATAAGAATTATGATTTCTCTTACTAATCACACTATGGAACAGCTATGCTGCTGATCCACATGTATTGAAGCTGCCACTGTCAAATAATGTGATGCGCAAGGCAATTTTCGCTTAAAATACACTATTTTTAGGTCTAGACACAATAAAGCTGGAAACTACATAAACCAAGTTTCTGCTAAACTTCCCTGTGTGTTATATATTGAAAATTTTTGCATCCTAAGCATAAAATACTGCCTGAAATATCAACACAAAAAGTCAACAACACATCTAATTGTTTCTAGTACTGGTGGAGATTTTGAAACTGAGGAGGAACGTATCTGAAACATTCCAGCCTCTGCAGCCATGACAGCAAGAGGGAGACAGAGTGCTACCTCCCCATTCCAGGCATCAGGACACCAGGAGCAGGAAATCAAGGCACTTCTTCATGGTAGGAAGAAGACAAAGAACGAGTAGGAGCCACAGCACACCGCAAGAGAGCGGTGCATGAAGCCTACGTGATGATGGCAGCCCTGCCTCGCAGACCAGCGACATCAGATCACAGTGATTCCCTTGTTTCTTGTCTACTGGATGGCTGCCACTTCTCAGATTTCTTCATTTCCACCTGTGCTCTCCCACAAAGCTAATTTATCCTGGCAGCTGCCGTATCAAGGTATACTGTATTCCATGCCGACCCTAAGCACATGCAGGTGGTAGCCCCGAGCTTTCCTGACCTTAGCCTGGCTAATCCAGTTGTCCTTCAGACTTGACCATCTCCCCAGGATAAAAGTACCATGCCTCTGTTTCTTTCAGAAATGGCCCACATGCACTGTCTTGTGCCTATTTTCAAGGCAGCTTCTTTCACACAATTACAGAGAACCCAGAAAATTTTTTGCATGGGTCATAGGAAAGAGCTGCACATACAAAGTTAAAACATAGCAGCTGGGATGTGCAGTTCTCTGATAAAAATGGCAGTCTTGGGCCCTGGATGCCACATCACCCTGCACAGAACCAGATTATGTGCCAGGATCATACCCTTGGATGAGGATATAAGATGAAGCACGCAAGAGGGAAAAAGTAGGTATCTATGTCTGGAGATAGGGAAGAAAGGGACAGGTCAAAGAAAAGAAGGTTTGGGGGAGTAGAGGGAAAAGGCAAATATATTATTGAAAGCTAAATAAAGATTAGGGACCTGGCATTATATCCTGCTTAGGTTCAGCATCCTCTAAAATCAGCCCAAAAAACATTTTTCCCCCTCACCTTCTGTCTTACCTCTTTTAAAAGCATGTTACTTTTCAGCTCTTTCCAGGAATTAGTTCACCTTCCCCCCAGTGCCCCACATAATTCAACAAGGTTTTCAGAAAAACAAACCCAAATTCTGGGTCCATAATCAACTCATCAAATTAAGGCTTGGTGTCAGGCTGAAGCAAATGAAAGATTCGTAGCATCACTTTTATTCTCCCTCAAAAAATTATTAGCATGCACTGAAAATTTAAAATACTTTAACACCTAGAAACACATTTGCTCTATCAGCACATATCAATATATATTGATGTAAGAATTATAATATGAAGAAAAGATTAAATAATTTAGGAGAACTGTGAAATGAAGAAGAGGGTTTTTATCAGGAAGAAAGATTTTGTAAAATCTGAATATACTTTTGGAAAATGTGACCTCACCTACCCTGTGGAACAGCAAAGAGAATTACTTCATGAAACTAAAATTACATGGGAGAGTTATCCAAAAGGATATGAGGCTATTGAGCTCTGATGCATAGCACAGAGACTAAACGTATTACTCTGTTCTTTAAAAAGAACACAGAGAAAAATAAACACTATATATAATAATTTTTTGACAAATATGACTTACCATTTCCAGCAAGTACTGGATGTCATTAGAACAGTTTGGTTTCAACAACATGTAGCTTACTGTGCAGTAGTAAATCCTAGCAGCAAGGGGGTTGGTCCTGACCCCCAGCACGAAGCCTTGGACACCAAAAGAGCAGGTCAGCAGGTCTGGTTCTCCCAGGAGCAGCCCTGCATGGGACACAGGCTTGCTATGCAATGTCTGGGGGTAATCAGGCACCCAAGAATGGGATCCAGAAAAGCCAGTTTCGGAGCACACAGGTGTCCAAGGCAGGAAGCACGACGGTAACCATTCCCTCCTTAGCAAGTCAAGATGCCAGTCACTGCAGGATGTCCCCTGGGAGGGAAGGTGACAGTGCCACCCAGCTGTGCATGCATTCCCCACGCATGCAGAAAATCATGTTCAAATCCTGCCTCCATTAATAAAAGGCAGGAACTTCAGCCTGGGCTTACCATCCTTGAGGTAAACACCCTCAACTCAGCCACAATGAAAAGGGCCATGACCTGAAAATTCAATTTTTTGCTGTTACCAACCCGTATAGTTCACTTGAACATTCATTAAAGCAGCGACTGGAACCCGTGTCCTTCCCAGACAGCACATTCACCTCAAAGCCACACAGCTGCTCTTACTCTCTACATGTTTGAAATGCCACTGAACTAACTTTTTGCCCAGATGCTGGGCCACTGAACACCACAGCGTCTGAGGTCCTTCATGGATGTCATCTTTTACATTCCAAGAAAAACAGCAGCATAATTATCATACCGCAAGTAGCGCTGCTCTAAGTAATAATAAACAAACCATGCAGCCAATACTGAGGGTTATGGTTTCAAGATGTGAATCAATAGCTCTTCATGCATAGAAGAAGAGGGATCCAGTGAAGACAGAAGGAGGGCTTTGCACTGTGCTCTCATGCCTATGACTCTCTCCAACCCCTGTTCTCAGCACTGAGCCCCTCATCAAAGGGGGTACCCAAGTCCCTTCAGAAGGATCTCCTTCTCTCCCAGTAGGTCAGTGGTCATCCAAGATGCTGGCAACTCAAGGGTAATTCCTCTGATACACATTAAAATTAACTTTTTTGTTAGCCTTTTGTTAACCGAGACAAATTCCCTAATCTGCTTCACCATGGAGAAACAAAAAAGGAGGGTCAACACTGGAAAAATACATCAACCAGGACTGGGGCCAGACCACTTCTTTCAGCAGCATCCCTGGCTTAAAAAGACTGTGAGCCTACGGCAACAGCACATGCCTTCAACAGCTTTGAGACATATTATCCCCATTTTATAAATAACAGGCTGGAACTATTTTCATATTATCTAAGAGGCAAAACTCCCACCACCTTCTATAAGAGCAAGACTGGACCAAATGTTGTTGATAGTTAAACAAAAAAACCCACGACTTGAACACCAAAACTAGGAAAAAGTCTGCCAATATATCATCTTCATATTTATATTATTTCAGTTTCTCTGCAACAAACAGTACATAGAAACTGGAGACTGTTCCTTTTTCAAGGAGACATTTTGGGCAGGCTGCTTTCTCGGGCTGGTTCTACTTGTCAGTATTTCTTTAAAATGAAAGGGCAAGGTCACCCATGAGGGAAAAAAGAGTGCATTTTAAAATACATGCAAAAAATACGAATTCTTTGATACTTTATGGTCAAACATCTGCTAAACTACTAATTTCCGTCAATTATGGGATTCTCAAAGCAACAATTATATCTATTTTCCTCAGAATTTGGGGGATATAATCAGTACTACCAGAAATCAACACAGTCTCTCTCTATATATCTGTATGTTTTGCCATGAAACACTGCAAATGAGACAAGGACATTGACTAAATATGGTAAACCTCCCATTTGTCAGCTCCCTAAACTGAGCACTTCCTAAAATTCAATCCTGTTTGTTACCTAGGAATCCATTTCTTCGAGGTGGTGACCATTTTCAATCTCTGTTGATTTCTGGAAAGCCAGGTCACTCTGCCTTTCCTGTTTCTCTTCTCCCTGTCACTAAGACAGGCATGAAAGTTACTCCCTGCTTGTAGGGAGATGAAAGGAAGTGAAAACTTTCTCTTTGACTCAACACCTTCAAATCTTGGGATATACTGAAAGGGAAAATGTTTTTTTTCCTCTTCAGTAAAAAAAAAAAAAATCTAACATTTTCTGTGGTGGCCCTTTTTGCTGTGTAAATCAGACTGAATGTAGAAACTTGACATCCTGGCATGTTGCCCAGTCCTGAAGAAGAAAATAGGAAAATGTGGATTTTATCCACATGATCACAAGGTACTGAAAAGCCTCCTGCACATCATCAGAACTGTTCCAACCTCAAGTGAGCCAACCAGCTCTAGGCCAAAATCGTATCTGAGCCGAACTGGGCAAATCCCAGCAAATCCAATACAGAGGCAAAGCTCTGTCCACATTCCATACAGTTTTCAACCCCATAGGCATGCCATAAGCATGGGTTAGATAGAAGACCTGCAGGAAGAAATACTCCTTGTATCCTGGAGTCAATGCTGGCTCAGGCTCCACAGATAAAATACCGCTACTATATAGGGCTTCCTGTTCCTGCCCCAAAGGATCACAGATTTTTTTTCCGCACGCTCACATGACGTATGCGGAAATGGAAAGTGAGCAGCCTCAGCATGCACTCTGGCCATTGGGTCACTCTTAGGAAACATTGTTTTGAATTTCCATGGACAGAAGGGAAGATAAACCCTGAATTTCGAATATCTGAACCAGGTTTCTAACCACTGTTAAACTAATAAAGAGCCCTTCAGAGCAGTAGCTCCAGGAGGAGTTCTGCAGGCACCGAGGGCCACCGAGTCCAGCATGAAGCACTAAGCACATCCAGAGAGAAGCAACATTTTAAGTTTCTGCCAATGCTTCCTATTTTCTTAGCTCATCAAGTCTCAAGCCTGGGGGCACATAATGGGAAGGGAGGAACACAGGACATAACTGAGAGGATGAGAGAGCAAGAAACAGTCTCCTGTACCTCCTGCTGGGACGATGGAGTCACCCCCTCTCATCTTAACCCCATCCCCAGACCTTAAAAGACAATAAGTCCAGCCAGTGCTGTCCTCTGGCTCTAAGTAGGCATCAGTAGTGTCAAGGAAGGGATCTGTCAGGGCTCTACAGAGAGAGTGGTTTGTAAACTGAGGGGTCCAAAATGTGTCCTGATAGGAACGCTGATTTAAAGTGCGCAATAACTATCAAGCTAATACCAAACACCTTCATGGATTACCTGCACAGTCCACTTTAGAGGCAGCTCTGAAGGGTGTCTCTGCTCCTGGGCAGAACCCAGGTGCCAGTGGCCAAATTTGTGGACCCAACATCTGAAAGCTAGTCCTCAGCCTTTAATGCGTCCCTCTGGCAAATCTCAGCAAGGCAGCAGTAGATCTCCCTGGTTTTATCCTGTGCAGCAACAGCAGTGCAATGCCAGGAGAATCAGCATCACGCAGCTCGTATTGAGTTGAATTATTTTGATTTTCATTACAGGATGACTCACACTCCCACAGCTTCTTGGCTAAAACAAGACAAATCAGAACTGCCGATATTCCCTCACTGAGGGAAATTGTTTAAATATTTCTGATGTGATTTACGGCAGCTGTCTATCCCTTTTTCTCAGGAATAGGGCATGTTGACTATTGCTGGTTAGAGCAGAGGGAGTGGATCTGGGATTGAATTCCTCAGAAGTGATGAGGCAGTGGTTTTAATAGTCTAACCACACATTTTTTTTATTCCATGCTTGGGATGAGTGGGAGTTTTAGGAAAGTCGCTTTTCTGAGCAGCACACCTTGCAATTCTCTTGTCCGGAGAGGTTGGTGACGAGTGGCTCTCGCCAGGCATCTCTGTCAGCCAGGCGGCCAGTCCAGTGATTGGAAGAACAAGAGCCAAGAGCTCACCAGGGACCAGCTACCCCACATAACCTCCTCAAGCACGAAAACCTGTCACAGCTTGCACAGAGCAAGATGAGACCAGCAGAAATCATTAACAGCCACAAACAGTAGGATAGATTTTAAGTCTGAAGGTAAGCAATTTAATCAAAACGATTCTACCAAGTGTAAGAAACTGCCCGCTCTTCTGGGAGAGATCTCATTGCCATGCAGTCTTCTAGGACCAACACATACACCTCTTCAGAAACACTGCAGATCTCAGAGGAAAGTAAAAAGGTGAGGAAGAATAATGTGTTTTTTTCAAACATTACTTAGTATAAACCAGTGCTGGATAATACAATCTTATCTTCTAAGACACCACCAGCTACAGGTACTAGCCCGACCATTCGGTCATTAGTATAATAAAATCTTTACAGATGAAAAAGGACATGATTAGCACCTGTGAACATTTTTAAACACCAATTCAATATCTCTCTAAATGAAAAAAGACAAATCTAGGAGTAAGACAAGTGCAAATAACTACACAGCTAAGAAAGGGAAGCAAAAAACAGACTTTTTGGGATGTGAAGATGTTCTCCAAGATTAAATTGCCAGTTCTCTTTGCAGGTTCAGTAACACTTGCTCAACACCAAAAATGCCAGTTTAATTTTAGCTTCCTTTTTAGGAAGCTTGGAATAGGACTGGAAAGGATACAAAATAAGTTATAGGATTAACCTTTGCTGTAAATATTCTCCTATAAAAGCACTAAGCCTCAGACATATCATGGGATAAACAGATACTATTAATGGTTTTAGTTGTTTTGCATTTTAGGCATGAGTTTACCTCAGTATGACAGAAATACCTCAGACAAAATTTAAAGTAGCAGTTTCTCAAACCAAGTAAGATTTATTCCAAACATACCTTAAATTACCCGATTTTATTTATTGTGTTTTGAAGGGCTATATTTTTTTTTCTAAACAAAATAGCTGTTATACAGTATTTGTTTCATTTCAAACAGAAAGCTCACTTTCACAAAGATTTACAATTCATAAAAAAAAATTATGAGTATCATGTTACCTTTTATTTCCTCAACTAAATTTATTTTCTCATAAAGGAATAAGAATGCTTTTGAACCGGTCTAGGAATAAGTCTGTTGTTATTTATGGAGAGCAGTCACAGAAGAAGGTTGTCTTCCGGCCTTAAAATAGCAATCCTGAGAAAGCCTCACATCAGTATGTACAAAAAGAGAATCTTATAAATCATTTTGTTTGCAAGCAAGCTAATATTTTGGTCTCAAAACACTTGAATTTTGCTAAGCCCAGCTACTGAACATTCTTGTTCCTGAAGTAACATATCACACATGAAAGGCAACACACACTTCAGTAACAGGTGAGCCAAAGACTTTTCCAAGGTGAGCATGAGACAGCGAGTGGAGAGAAGAGGGAAGAGGTGGGGAAAGGAATGGACAAACAGATACCAATTGCCACACTTAGCGAGGGTCTGGCACTTTCCAAGCTTAGCACGAGATTCTCCTCCTCTACCTGCTGTCTTATTTTTTGTCAAGAGTGAAGTGCTGAGCTTGGCAGGACAGGGCATGCCAAGAACAGCAGAAATCACATGTCAACTCAACACCCCATGGAGAACTTCTCAGGCCAAAATGAAAAAGAAGGGCTGGAAAACCCCGGATCACAAGAACAAGTTGCCCACCAACCTCAGTGGAGGAGCAGAATCTTTGTAAATGAGGTTCAGCAGTGTTAAACAAAAGGGTATAGATTTAACAGAGAGTTTAGGAATCAACTCTAGTTTTACAAGCTGGTTTAACCAAACTGAATTAAACCAAACTGCATCATTCACAGTCACATCATACAGAAAAGACCCAGAAAAATAGCATCTGGTCTTGCAGAACTATTACAGCAGGAAGAAAACTTCAGTTTGTCCATTGAGAGAAGAAGTTGTTAGGGGTATAATAAAGTTCCGTGTTAAAAAGCAAGCGATACTTAATTCCAAAAGGAAGAGTTACCTTCTGGAGGAGTTGCAACACTGTTCCCAAGACCCAAAATAGCAATGCTGTGATTCCTTGGTTCCAGCATTATAGCCAACTCTTCTCCTCTTTCCCAATGTGGTACTTTCACAGGCTCCAGATGCACATTTTCCAGGCCGTCTTCCTGCAGGGCACTGACCATATACTTGATGGCTGCATCTAGATTTTTCGAACCGCTGAGTCTAGGTCCTATGGTATCAGCAAAAACTGCTAACCTTTCATAAGATCTGTTCTGAGCTTTTCCATGAACAGCAAGATCAATAATAGCTTTGGCAATATCAGTATAGCCAGCTATCTCCCTTTTAATATCTTCAAATGTTTTTGGGTAACTGTCATCTCTTCTCAAAGTTTTCCCAGCATATTGTGGTAATAAATTCATGAAAAATATTAAAAATACATACTTCATTTTTTTCAACAGATGGCCTGTTGAAGAGACAAAAAGAAAAGAAAAAAAGAATATTAAAAAAAAATCATATAGCTATCAGCAATACTATTTTTTTGTTATTTGGATTGGCAGACAGACCAAAATGAGAAGAAATCCATTTCTCATGAAAATGCTTTGATCAGAACTGGCACAAAAGTAAACTCAACTTGGAGACATAGTTATTGAAAGCAAATGAAAAAGATACTTAGACCACTGGACACAACCTTTGTTGTGGTCTTCAGAATCATCCTTGGAATGCTGCATCTCTTTAAATAATCACATCCTTCACCGAATCAAAAGGCAGGGCTGCTCCCATCCAGGAGGAGCTTTGTATTTCCTTTCTGTGTGGAGCAGGATTTGCCAGAAATGCCAAATCAAATGTCTTCACACAAACCATCTGGACATTTCTTAAACCATTAATGAATAAAAGTGCTTCTTAATCTCTATCTTCATAATCAGGAAAGCACTTTCTGCTGAACTAGAAAGATGTCAGAGCAATTTAGATCCAATGCCCCCAAGAAGAAAGTATGAATTTCTTCATCGCATAAATCCATGACTATCTGAGAAACACAATTTCTTATTAACTGGTGTATCTCTTAAGGACTGACTTCAGCAGCACTGTAGAGAGGTGCAGCACCAGGGGTGCTCATCCTGTGTTGCATATCAAGAGTTCTCTTTGTTAATGCTTTATAGTTTATCCATCTTATCATTAAAAGTTCTCATTTTTAAGATCTTACAAATTTTCAATCCCACCAAAGCAACAGTTTGTCTATACTATTAACTGAACCGACAAAAAAATCTCTGGAATCAGTTGGGAGTAGTTGCAAAGCTCTTTTATAACATAGGAAGTATGATTATCCAAACCCAAAATACAAAGGTCTTTATAGATATACACAAAAGGAAATGTAATTGTTTCATTTTCCTTTGAATTTAAATCAGGCTGCAATTTGAATGATAGAAAGTAGCAATAAGAAATAAGGCCTTTAAATCAGCTCTATAGCTGCAGCTATTATGAGACTTAAAAAAACCCAGTAATTAGTTACAGTCAAGTGAAGTGACAATTACTACTAGTGCAAAAAGATTTTGATTCTGCACTTTAGCCGTTTTCATGGACTTTCATGGGAATACCAATATTTTTGAACAAGAATGTAATTTGCCTTAAAAAATAGTAACACTAAAGGCAAATGTTAGCCTCTACTCTACAAAACATGTTTTTCTTGGAAACAGATGTTCTACAAATAGCAAAGGACCAATTACTTGGCTAATATAGATAAAATATGGGTAAATCAGACCTGAATGGCAGTATTACTAAAAACTTTTGCTGTTAAGATTTCCACCATATCCTTCTTCCCTGTTTGCATTTACTTAGTATTTCTGGAGAGTTATACTCTCCATTTTATAATCACTGACCTGAGGAATCATGACAATATACTTACCTTGTATTTTTGGTTCGTGATGTTATATGCATACAGAGAGCCAGCACAAAGGTAGGGGGGAAGGTACGAGTGTGTGTGTATGTATATACACATGTATTTGCATACATTATATCCACATAAGATATTCACATGCAAAATACAAAAACAAAAAATTCTCCTTTATTTTCAGACAATTGCACAGTACAGGAGCTTTAACTGAGCATTAATTCTCAGTCATTTTATGGAGTACACAAATTTCACAATAACCAAATAGCTTTGTAAATCATAATGCCAGAAGGGACCAGACTATCTACCTCATCTGCGTGCCACAGAACACTGATTGCAGGATTAACTGAATTAACTCCCACCACCAGAAGCCACACAGCATACCAGCAGTCAAGCCAATTCCTGAGAGAGTAAAGGTGAGGCTATACCACTTTTGTGCCTCTGCGAGCACATGCCACAGTTGTATTCGAAACTTCTGCATGATATAAGCTAAGAAACCACCTTTCCACTTATGTTTGTTATAACGAACTACAAATAGATGAATTCATTTTCTCAAGATGTTCATTCTGGATCATTTTCCAGCATTTGCTAAACATAAATAAAAATAAGCCTTTTATACAATGAATTCTGACATCACATCTAATGTGTATCTTGTCCCATTTCCTCTCCTGTCCTTTCTTAGTTTCAGTGTATTTATATTTCCCCTAGAATTCTAGGATCCATAAACCACCAGAAGGGGGAAGGGAAAACAAAACAAAAAACCCCAACCAACCCCCCCCCC
>VYXH01001530.1:151375-210634 GCA_013397275.1 Burhinus bistriatus | reverse complement strand
CCCCCCCCCCTTCAAATTTTTCTGAGTCACCAAGCCTAGCTCATATGATAACCAGTACAAACTGACAGCCTTTCATAGGTCTTTATGGGTCTTTGCATAAACAGAGAGTTAAACAATAGCTTTAGCAATATAAGAATACTAAGCTATTCTCTTTAACTATTAAAATGTCCCCTAAACTTGAGATCAAGGCAACAACAAATTCTTCACAGTGAAGTGTCATTTCCCCAAAAGAACAACAACAAATCATCTGTGATTTCATCTATGAATGACAAATCTATCACACAGATTTCCTCTCTCTCTGCGAGACAGACAGGGCAAAGGTCTTACACAACCAGGAGCAGAAGGCTCGGGTTATCTCGGGACACTGACAGAGAACTGTATAATGACTTTTCTAGTCTGAGTTACTGTTTGTTTGTGGTTACACTACACAGAGGGTATTGGTGTATTTTTATTGCTACGCTCTGTACTTTTCCCATGTTGCTTCCCTTTGGACGAGTTAATTACATGCTCATAGACATCCTGTGCTAGAGACATCAGTAATTTTCTCAGGATGACCATGCTCGTTCCCTGATTTTTGCCAAGCTCATCATCCACACAGAATAAAGCAAGATAATCTGATTTCTGCCATAAGACAAATTCTTGCTGAGTGGAGTAAGATAACAACTTTGTACAGTTAGTTTAAAAAACTTAAGGTTTGGGGTTTTGTTTGTTTAACGGTTTGCAAAATCCACCAGATAAAGCTGATACATTTAGTTGTTAAACAGAAAACACAGGCAGATTGTTTAATTAGCACTGGCAACCTCAAAGAGCCCCCAGCTACCAACTTCATGCATTTTTTCAATGGAGAAATGAAACCACAGTTAGCACATTTCCCTTAACTAAGAAATGCGTCCCTTGCTTTTCCTGGCCTCATTGAAAACCAGCAGCATCCTTCCTCCAAAGGCTGCCCCGGAGGAGCTGCATTTAAGAGCCACAATTTTTGCAGGAATTTCCCACTGAACACTGAGAAGAGACATATTTCTGCAGCTTTTGTGGATGCAACATACTCCCACCATGCAGAGTGTTTCACTACCTGCCACTGCGTTGTAAGAGGAGCATAACTAAATTCAAACCCTGGGCAAGGACACAAGAATGAGAACGTAATTTATTGTACTTTCCTTGAATAGTCCAGCACAATCTGGCCAAAAGCTAGCAGCATTCAGCAATAATTCCCTGCTAGGTAAAGTAACGTCATACTCACTTGGACTGCAATACAGGAATCACTCCACTGCTAATTCATGGAAAGAATAGCACATCTGTTGTCCCAGTCTCTGCAACATTAACTTTATCACCCCAGTAAATCATCTGGGAAAAAAGACTACTGATTTTTGCACATCTCACAGACAGACTTAGCAAATGAACATTGCGGTGCCAGCCAAATTAAAAAAAAATAAAAAGACAGTCACAATTGTTTGATGCATTGAATTATTCACTGCATTTCTTCAGTAGAAGTTTAGAGCAAAATGAGATAGGAAGAAAACACACTTTCAGGAAGTACAGTCCTTTATCCCAGCTTTATTAACGCATCTCATTCCATAGCTCTTTAGTACAAACTAACCATTTTCTACACTAGGAATAAGAATCTGGGATTCCCCTTGCCCTTCCAGGAGGCAGGAATGTTTGTCAGAAGGTTACAGTCCCTCTGTTTTATTTCTCTAACCCTATAAATCTTGCATGCATGGAAAGGACAGAGAATGGCCCCATTCCAGCCTTGCCTGCAGCCTCGTGTTTAGGATATTCTAAAAAGTGAAGCTCTCAGACCCTGTGAAAACCTACAACTCCCACCTTTCACTTCTTCAAAGGGACTTCTAATCTCTGGTATATTAAGCAAAAAGTGGGAGCTGCCACTGCTCCTCTTCCCATTTGGAGCAGAACTGAAAGCCATTCACATACTAGACACTGCATGTTTATGGCAGATTAATTTGTTCTCTTTAGAAACTTCAGCAGGTCTCAGAGCTTACTTACCTCCAGCTTCAAGGGCACATAGGCTCTCAGCTTTCCGAAGACGACGCTTAGGAACTATGGAAACTCTGTGGTCTAAAATGAGTACAAAGCTAAAAGGTAGTAATGTAAACCAGTTCCAGTTCTTTTAGCTTCAGGAGGAGTAGATAGAGGGCATCCAGCCATGGCAGTACCTGGATCCATATACAGAAGGAAGGACATGATCTGAATATAGTCCATAGAAGAGAGATATTTTTTCCTACAAAATCCTAACAGAACATTTCAGAGGGAAAGCTTGCAGCAAGGAAGACACCCTCGGTGGAAGAAGACCAGGTTAGAGAGCACCTAAACAACTGGACATACGTAAATCCATGGGACCAGAAGGGTTGCACCCACCAGTGCTGAGAGAGGTGGCTGATGCCATTATGAGGCCACTCTCAATTATCTATGAACAGTCATGTCACTCCTGTCTTCAAGAAGTGCAGAAAGTAACATGTGGGGAACTACAGGCCGCTCAGCCTCACCGTGATCCCTGGCAAGGTGACATGAAGGACAAGAAGGTGACTCAGAATAGTTAGCATGGATTTACCAAGGGGAAATTAAGCTTAATCAACATGTTAGCCTTCTAGGACAAAATGAGTGTGTTCGAGTGCACCCTCAGTAAGTTTGCAGATGACACCAAGTTGGGCGGGAGTGTTGATCTGCTTGAGGGTGGGATGGGCCTACAGAGGGATCTGGAGAGGCTGGATCGATGGGCCGACACGAATGGTATGAGGTTAACAAGGCCAAGTTCTGGGTCCTGCACTTGGGTCACAACAACCCCATGCAGTGCTACAGGCTTGGGGAAGAGTGGCTGGAAAGCTGCCCAGCAGAAAGGGACCTGGGGGTATTGATATACAGCCAGCTGAATATGAGCCAGCAGTGTGCCCAGGTGGTCAAGAACGCCAACAGCATCCTGACCTGTGAGCAGAACTAGGGAAGTGATTGTCCCGCTGTACACTGATGAGGCCTTACCTCAAATACTGTGTTCAGTTTTGGGCCCCTCACTACAAGAAAGACTTTGAGATTCTGGAGCATGTCCAAAGAAGGGCAACAAAGCTGGTGAGGGGTCTAGAGCACAAGTCTTATGAGGAGCGGCTGAGGGAACTGGGATTGTTTAGCCTGGCGAAAAGGAGGCTGAGGGGAGACCTTGTCACTCTCTACATCTACCTGAAAGGAGGTTGTAGCGAGGCTGGGGTTGGTTTCTTCTCCCAAGTAACAAGCGATAGAACAAGAGGAAATGGCCTCAAGTTGCACCAGGGGAGGTTTAGGATGGATATTAGGAAAAATGTCTTCAATGAAAGGGTTATCAAACATTGGAACAGGCTGCCCAGGGAAGTGGTGAATCGCCATCCCTGGAGGTATTTAAAACATGGGTAGATGTAGTGCTTAGGGGACGTGGTTTAGCGGTAGTTTTGGCAGCATCAGGTTAATGGTTGGACTTGATGATTTTAAAGGTCCCTTCCAACCTCGACGATTTTATGACTGGCTTGGTAGACGAGGGAGAGCAGTGGATGTTGTCTACCTTGACATTAGCAAGGCTTCTGACACTGTCTCCCATAAGATCTTCTTAGGGAAGTTGATGAAGTATGGACTGGATGAGTAAACAGTGAGGTGGATTGAAAACTGGCTGAACAGCCAAGCTCAGACGGTTTTGATTATTGGTACAACTTCTAGTTGGCGGCCAGTGACTAGTGGTGTCCCCTAGAAGTCAATACTTGCTCCAATACTCTTCAACATCTTCATGAATGATCTGGATCCCTGGACAGAGCGCAGCATCAACAGATTTGCAGATGATATGAAGCTAGAAGTGGCTGATGTACACGATGGTTGTGCTGCCACTCAGAATGAATGGAGAAATAGGCAAGCAGGAACCTTATGAAGTGCAACAAGGGGAAATGGAAAGTCCTGCACCTGGGGAGGACTAACCCTCATGCACCAAGACTGGGTGGGGGCCACCCAGTTGGAAGGCAGCTTGGCAGAGAAAGATAGTGGGGGTCCTGGTGGACCAGCTGAGCATAAGTCAGCAATGCAACCTCATGGCAAAGACCAACAGCCTGGTGGGCTGCATTAGGAAGAGTGTTGCCAGCAGGTCAAGGGAAGTGATCCTTCCCTTCTGCTCAGCACTGGTGAGGCCACACCTCGAGTACTTGTGCATTTCTGGGCTCACCAGTACAAAAGAGACATGGAGAGAGCCCAATGAAGGGCCACAAAGACAATTAATGGACTGGAGTATGTCTCCTATGAGGAAAGGCTGAGAGAGCTGGGACTGCTCAGGCTGGAGAAGAAATTATTCAGGAGGGATTTCATTAATTGGTTTAAATACCTGATGGGAAGAATGAAGAAGACAGAACCAGGCTCTTTTCAGTGGTGCCCACCAATAGAACAAGAGGCAATGTGCACAAATTGAAACACATGAAATTCCGTCTGAACACACATATGCACTTTTTTTACTGTGAGGATGGTCAAACACTGGAACAGGTTGCCCAGAGAGGCTGTGAAGTGTCTATATGTTCACGTGTTCAAAACCTGAATGGGCATGGGCCTGGGGAACCTGCTGCAGCTGGCCCTGCTTAAACAGGGGGGGTGGACTAGAAAAGCTCAAAAGATGTCTTCCAACCTAAATCTGTGATTCAGAGTATGAAAGGAAGCCATAAAGACAAGCTGAAATGATTAAAAAAATCAAGGGAGAAAGGTCCTAAGTATGCAGAAGAAAAAGGGAAATTAAAGGCAGGAAATAAGTCTTTTCCAGCGCCAATGAGTAGTATAAGAGAATGAAATGTACAGCACAATGCTACACTAGTAGTGCAGACAGTGTCATAAGAAGATATGTTGAATAGTAGCTAAGCAGCTACTTTAAGGATGCTTCCACCTATTGTCTGATACATTTGTCCACAGATAACTACTATCTTTGATACTAAAGGGCAAGATCATTTGGATCTTCATCTTTTATGGTGCCCTTATATAAAAGAGCTTTAGCATACACAGTCTGTAACCAGACTAACTGGTGTTACACCATTAAAATCATTACAATACAAATTACTTAAATGTAACAGATGGAACAGAATGAGAGAAAGAGGATAAAAAAACCTCTCAGATGAGAACATTGTCTACAGCAATCAGATAACTGAAAGAGGAGCAGAGGGAACAGAAATAGGATAAAAAAAAGCTAAAGCAATGCTTTTTCTCCAGTGTGGCAAAGTTTTCCCAAAATCCCAGTTGAAAATACATAAAAAAGGATACAAAGAGTTCACAAGAGTCATGGTTGTGGGAAATGAGGAAAGAAAACAATAAATTGAGGATATTAACCACTTAATTGCTAGAGATCTGCTAAATCTGCAGAGTACCTATCAACTTCCTAACCATGTACCATTTGATTTTCCTCCAAGGAACGTAGGAAACCTTGAAACCACACACGGGTTTTGACAACATTAGAATAGACTGAAAAGCGCCAGGATAACAAACTCACATGCTGCAGAGTGATGTCTGATACATTTAATAGCATCTGAAAGAAAGTTTGTTGTGACAGCTGTAGAGTAGGATGGCTGGAAGGCTAGGTGGACTCACAAAATGAGGAGGAGATTTCTGCCTAAAAATAAAGTCATAGAGTTCTTCCATCACTTAGAAAGATAAGGGGGGTAGGGAGGAAAACTTTATGATCTTCAAGAGAGAAGCTGAAAAGCAGACATTCCCCAAAGACTGTTTTTCCAGAATTGTCAAGATTCCTCATCTGGGAGAATGTTTATCAGTTAGAAAATCTTGGCTTTGGGAACACTCACAGTCAAAGTTATCATTTAAATTACAAAGTCCTTAAAATGAGCCTTTTCACATCTAAAGCTAAGGAAAGGAAGAGTACAACACAATATGGATACAAGACTTTGAATACAATACAAAATCTTATTACTTGGACCAAAAAGTCTAAAACTCCAGAGGAAACACCAAATCATGAGCTGTTTACCTGTACCAATTTCAGAAGAACTATCTTTATTCACTACGAATGAAAATATGTCCTAAAATCCTTGAAAAGATAAGTGTGACCTAGTAGTGTATGACCATATATGCTCAGGTAGTGATACTGACTTATGAGAAATAGGAAGTGAAATGTTTAAAGAAGGTTAAGGATTAAAAGAGAGTCCAAATGTGCCCAGAGACATTACAGTCATAGCTCCTCATTTGGCAAAAGAAAAAGTTCACACCCTATTTATACTCTGTATTGTGGAAGTACTATAGCTTAACATAGGAAGGAAGCAGTAAAAGGAACCACACTTAACTCTTTCTTCATCTGCAAGCCTCAGAATAGTAACAGGCTACCTTGATATAATCTTATTCAGTAGCTGCTGCTAAAACGGATGGCAGTAATCCTGAAGAATCACACCGTAATCCATGTGCAGAGTACTGTAACAGCAAAGCTACAGAAATGATCAGTCTGCTACCTCCCTAAAAAGCAGTGACAGCTAAGACAAAAATTAAGTGGGGGGCGGGAGGGGGGGAGACAGTATCATCAAACAATGCCTAGGCTATGTAGCAGTTAGTATTAGTGAGCATTCAAAACACAAATATTTCTCAAAAGGGAGTACATTATCTTTTCAGAGGCAAAAAACAGGAATTCAGTGGGATTTCTACATGAGAACAACTGTATAGAACAGAAATATTCAATGAAAGAAAGGCAGTTAGGAAACAATGACATTGAAATACATATTACAATGAATGCCAAAGTACATAGCTAATGCCAGCTGATGGCGTTGAAAGACAACTGGGGGTGGGGCAAGAGAGATTATTTTGGACAATTAAATCAAAACATAACAGAATAGAGCTGCAATTATATTATCTGATATTCTGAGGCTCAACTTTGGTGGTACTTCCTTCAAGTCTGTAACTATTACTCTAGTGTAAAAAACAAGACAGGTTGCCTTCAGATATAGAAAGACTGGCTTATGAAAAAAACTAATATATTCACACACACCCATTCTGATACAAAACATTAGTGGCCTGTTACTAATTTAAGGAACCTTTCTTGATTGTAAAGACCCTTGGGATCGACACACATCTTGTATCTTTTCATGAAATCCATATAGAATTGAGACACAAACTTTTCTGAACAATGTATTGTTCTTTCAGCCTTTTCTACAGGCGAAAAGCACCTCCTTTTTATCGAGGCAATATAACCACAGAAATCTTCTCTTACAACCAATTCTCTGTTTTCTTATACAAGGGGATGAATTAGGCTATGGAAAAGAATTAATTGCCCAAGAAAGAGAAATGAGAGGCCCCAAATTAAGGGGCACCAAAGACAAGACTTGCCAGTAAGATCCCATACTTAAACATCTATCACCCAAATTCTAAACCAAGTTTCTTTTTGAAAATACATTCAACAAGACATCTTATATCCTGTACTTAAGTTAAATTATTCCTGCAATTCTGATGCTAAATATTTTCTTTCAGAGTTTTAACTGAAAGTCCAGCAGATTGCATCCATTCAAAGGATGAAGCCTATCTTCATATCTAAATAAAGTGTAAAACAGAAGGCATGAGCTACGAGCAAATAATCAAACCATATCTCTAGATAGCAAAAGCTGCTAAAGCTGTTGGATGGTCATTGTAACAGGAGCAAACCAAATTTCGTTAATAACAGTCAGTGCACGGCTGTCCCTGTCGCAAGGTGGTCTGCCTCCCCTATGAAAGCTGAAAGCCATCAAAATGCCAAGTATCTGGCACTTGCAGGCATTTCTTGGTGCTCCTCCAAGTAGTGTTCCAGCAGAAGGCTGTTCAGTCATAGAGAACACATGTATGTTTTATGTTGCTCCAGATTTTGGCCAGAAAATACAAATACTTTGAGTGTCTCCTTCCAGCAATTAAATCTCAGTTTTAAAGGTGACTATACACTACTAAGAGTTGGGATATTTGCCAAAATGAACCACCAAAATAAGTACCTTAGTTACAAATATGTAGTGGACTGCAACAGGCCAAGTTTTCTGATGAAGTGACCTGTCTGGCCTTAACAAAAATTATACCAGATGATAATCTCACCTACATACATCATATACCACTCTCGAATTATAAACTCTTAAGTTAAATTCTCAGAATTTCCATACATGACAAGAATAATATTCCTCTATGACCACAAAGCTACAAAGCATTTTTTGCTTTGCCTATGGAACAAAATTCCATGTCAACAAGTTCACAAAAAACTTATGCATATTATTAAATGCTTTGAAGAAAAAGACCAAAAAAGGCAAGACTAACATTTTCAAAATTAGCTATTTTAGTCCATACATCTATAATCTCATTTTACAGACTGTAAGTCGCACCACAATTCCAAATTATGTCAAAAATTATTCAGCATTGCTGAACACAATGAGATATTTAAGAATATTAATAAGTAAAATTTCCAGATTAAAATAACTGTAACTTTTCTGAACATCTTTGTTATTTGTTAGGTTTTTCCATGCAGTCTTTCTCTACAGTCACAAGAAAGGGTATGTTCCTCATACTGCTATAGTATCAACACTCAAGTAGTTTTGTGAAGCTGAGGTATATGGTGAACATATTGCTAGACTTGTTAAGAAAACTGATATTCTAGTCTTTTGCCTCCTTACTGTAAGATACTGTAAGATGTGCTCACCGAGCCTTCTCTTTCCAGAGCAACAAAGGATGAATGTAAATACAACTACATGAAAAAGGCACAGCATCAAGAATTTTTCATTACAATTGACAGAAAAATGGATTTTTTATGATGCACACATTTCTTTACTTATATTAAGGGTGGGAAAGGATATTCATTTCAATGAGATATGTTATGAAGTATGTAATTTATGATATCATCATGTTCACTAGGGCATAATACTGGTACTCAAATATCACACTGTATTCCAACATGTCAACATAAGAAATAAATTGCTGCAGCTTAGTGGCAATGTAAAATTGGGGCTACCATCCCACCACAGACTGCACTGCAATGTACAAACAAAAGCAAGCTTAAAAAGTTTAAATGGAATGAACCAAGGCAATGAACAGACTGTAAACAAGATAAATACACTTTACTTAAAGATTTTGACAGAAAACTGGGGTTTAGCCAATTTTGAGTAATAAATTAGCAAAACCAGACCTCTTTCTGATGTTGAGGAAAGCTCCAACACCATTCCTTCATCAAAGCTACTCGCCAGTGCAGCACACATTTGATCATGGAGCACTAAAGCTACCATGCATGAGATGGTTCTGATTTTGCATTTAACTTCTAATTATCTTTTACTGCCATTTAAGAGACAAAAAATTATCAAATGATTTTGCTGCTGCAGGACAAAAGAAGTTAGTTATGACAGAAGATATCTATCAGTATTAATAACTTTTTTTTTTTCAAGAGGCATTCAACAGTCCCAGTTAAGATCACGGTCCGCAGTGCTACTCACTACAGAGATACGCTGAGACAAGAGTGCTGTTAGGGCCTTATAAGTACAGACAAAATGGGCAAATAATTGGAATAGGAGAGAACCAGAAGTGACATCTCCAAGTGATTCAGTTGCCACATGAAAGACATTTCAATTAGCATGACCACTCAGCCCCTTTCTCCTGAAACTACCAAGAGGGGCCGATCAAAAGCTTGCTGCAGTGAAGAAAATGGTCGTATTACAATAAGTTAACTGGAAATCAAAGTTGGGGGAGGGGGGGGGAAACAACCAACCAAACAGAACAACAACACAGAGAACATACCAAAAAAATAAACACCCTAATTATGTAGACAGGACAGTGACAAATGCTGACACCAGTGAGTCTGGCTTAAACAATTCCTATTTTTCCAAGTCATGCAATTCTACTTCCACAAGTGAATTTTTAAAGATGTGTTTGTGTTGTTTTTTTTTAATAGAGGATAGCAAAATAGTTCTAAATGTAAACAATTACTGTATCTGGTATGCTGGTAATAAATATCTGAAAATGCCTATTCTCAATTTATTTTTCTTCACACACTAACACACCTGCCATGTTTCTGTCCAGAATTCTCATGCAGTGACTCCAAAGATCCATCATGCAGGTGACCTGTGAGATATCTTACACTGAGCCGCAAGAGGTTAGCAAACCTTAGATAAGGTTTAGAAATTGACAATTTTCTGCATAGACAAAATTTGGGCATGGGAAAATATGTACAGGGAAGCCCAGATGTATACATTTTTCAAGTGAAAGCACCTCAGTGCAAAATTTAAAGTCCATTTTAAATATTTAGTTTGCAAACATACACCTTGCTACTACCAGCTACAGTATCTTACAGGTCTTTTCTTTCTTAAGGGGAAAGACAGGTGCACACCGCTCAGAATCAAAGAATAACTGACACCTGAATGAAGACCAATTTCTTAGTACCTTTTGATGAATTACCATTCTAAGCAGATGGCTGAAACAGAAGAAACTTCTCTCTGAAGCAGCCAAAAAGTGACAGCATAAACCTAAGAGGATGTTCAAGGTTGAATCAAGACTCTAGAGTGCCTTTCAGAGGACTCTTTTTTTTCTCATTATCGGTATCATAGAAGCATCATCAGGAAAAGTAGCTGTATTAGCAATTTGTATATTCAAATCCCATTTATATGCTCAAATTAAAATATTTAATTGAGTGCAGTAGCACTGGACTAATGGTATCCCATATTATAAACATTTTCTATTTAGTAACATCCTTACACAGTGAATTATCTGTAAAGCTAAGTACGCCTACAATACAGTTTTCAGGTTCAGGAGTATTAGCCATGGCCCTTGATCAGCATTTTTCAAGAGACCTGAAGCCAACAGTTTCCAGAAAGTAATTTTCTTTTTTAAGTTTCCATCAGGGAAAGTCTTTAGAAAAAGATCGAAAGATACTATACTATAATATATTTCAGACAATGTTGTTAATACAGATAACTGTCCAAGCAAAAATAAATGCCTTTTTCTTGCACAGCTATATTTTCAGAGATACCATAGAACATACATGCACAAATACCAAGAGCAGCTTCAGAATAAAAGAAAAAAGTACCACTGCTAAGACACATTCAGGAGTTACACTGGAGACAGCTTTCCAAAACGGCAAAAAATATTTGTGAGAAAGAAGGTAGTTTAATGAATTATGAAACTCCCTTTTCTCAACACAATTATTGTTTGAATCTCATGGTATTAGAAAAACAAATGGATGTCTATCCTTTAAAATCCTCACAGGTTCTTTGTTCTAGCTGCCAAAGTATCCGTGGTACCATTTGTTTGATCCAGATGCTTAACAGGGTGTTGAATGTGACAATACAAAAGCTGATACTGTACTTGAGTATCATGTTAAGAGACGATACTGACTTTGGCAAACATAAGCTGGCTAGGTGTACATAGATGTCATTTTCTGGCACACATTGTACCACATCTGGCACACATTTTACAGCATCTGCAACAATATTAGAGACAGAATGTGATCAACCCTCTCTTTGCAAGTATTATGTTAAGACATCTCCCTGTCTTTGCACTGACATGATTCTGACACTGCACCTGACCAATGATACTCAGAGATTAATTTATGCCAAGAGAGTACAGGAGCAAACAAAACAGTTAAAAGTTTCCTCCTAGGTCTTAAACACTTCTGCACAGTTCAGATTGCATAAGGCACAGCTGACACGTAGCTGTCAGCTCCCAGACTCCAGAAAAGTTTTTACACGGCCATCTGGGAGAAAACCAGCTCACCATCGCTGCTACGAACACAGCAGGCCCAGGTGAGTGACTGCATCTGAACTCAGGAAGCACACAGGAACCTCAACCAAGCAGAGCCCAGAGAGGCCACAGCTCCATTTCCAGACCCTTGTTGCAAACCCTGTCCTTGTGTTATTGCACGTGACAGCCACAAGCTCCTTCTGGGTCTGCCTGGAACACAATAAAAAGTGAAGCTATTTAGACATTCTTTAAATCATAGAATCATAGAACCATTTAGGTTGGAAAAGACCTTTAAGATCATCTAGTCCAACCATTGACCTTACTCTACCAGGTCTGCCACTAAACCATGTCTCTAAGCACCACATCTACACGACTTTTAAACACATCTAGGGATGGTGACTCAACCACCTCCCTGGGCAGCCTGTTNCTGTCCACCAGGACCCCCAGATCCTTTTCTGCCAGGCAGCTTTCCAGCCACTCCTCCCCAAGCCTGTAGCGTTGCCTGGGGTTGTTGTGACTGAAGTGCAGGACCCAGCACTTGGTCTTGTTAAATCTCATGCAGTTGGCTTCAGCCCATCGATCCAGTCTGTCCAGATCTCTCCCCAGAGCATTCCTACCCTCAAGCAGATCAACACTCCCGCTTAATTTGGTGTCATCTGCAAACTTTCTGAGGGTGCACTCAATCCCCTCATCCAGATCATAATTGCTATTTAGACACATTGTTATCAAACTGGGCAGGGACCCTGGGTATCGGGACACCGCTGGCTTTTATCCTACCTGTTAAATGGCCCTCTGAAAGCACAGCTTTGGGAATGCCGCCTTTAAGTGTTTTTAGTCACAAGACCAATCATTAAGGAGACAAAAGCTTGCAGAATCAATCCTCTTGGAGCACTTTACTTTGATTTAGCTATAAATGGTGATTTTCAAAACCACACATTTGCCCTGTCATAATTGCATGAAATTCAGAGGGCTTTATCCACAGCATGAGTAGAGAGACTATTCAACATTTGGGGGCCTGGTGTTACTAGTATGAAGGGAAAATAGAGCCTCCACCTCCTTCAGTGAATCCAGATGTTGCAAATGTCAGTCTCCTCATGAACTAAAATGCAATTCCAAAGTAAAATGAAATTGGTATTGGAGGATCGCTTACACTCGGTTTTGATTTTATGACATATATCAGCTTGCAAGCAGGGACAACTGATGAGGTGGAGTTCTCATAAAGTTAAAACTTGTCCTTCATTCAGAAGCAGCCAAAAAAGCCATCCTTGCCTTCCCGATGAAGCACTGCTCCTTTGAGGATGACAGTCTCACCTCATGTGCCCACATTCCATGATTTCCGTATGAGAGTCACTTCTCAGAAGGCTCTTCTTTGAAACCATTTGGAAGCCAGACTGAGACATAAACAGCGCTTTGGGCAACGAATTACATATCAGTTCTGCTCCCTGATGACAGTGACTTCCCAGTTATCCATTGGAACAGATCTGACGGCAACACTAATCCTACAACCCTGACTCCATGTTTGCCAACAAGCCCTATTTGTTGAGTGCAAAGTACTTAGATATAAACACCTGGACAGCAGGGAAGGTCAGCAAGAAGCCTACATTTCTTAAGTTTACTACCCCATTTAATTCCTAGATTAAGGCTTTTTCTACAACAAACTTAGTTTCTGCTTTCAGAAGAGCAGCTGAGCTTGCACAGACCACCACTCACAGTTGCAGTAATGCTTGCAGCTAACAGCCCAGCTGTTACCTCACCACAGCTGAAAATGTTTTCCAGGAAAAAAGCTAGTATTAGCTGACTTTCATCCTTCCTATGCTGCTTGTCTGTAGGGACAGGAGATGTTACACAGCACATTTCATTTTGTTAATTTTAGGAGGTTGCATTAGACAGATGCCTACTGTAGTTATTATTTATCCACTGCGCATCTGTTTTTTTATATACAGTTCACATACTGATAAGCTCCCAATAGTTGTTTTTATATGACATTCTTCAAAGGAACTTTCCCATGCTCCCATTTCTGTTTGCATGCTGCTCAACCAGGCTGCATGTTCTGAATTTTCAGAACACAGGCACCTGAATATATTTAATTCTAATAACAACACACTGAGAACAGAAGCAATGGAGAAGTGCTGTATCTTCCAGCACTACAACAATGAGGAAAAGCCAAAGGAAATAAAGCAGCATGTGAAAGGGGAGAAAAAAAATGAGAAAATTTGACTACTAAGTCCTCTGAAACACAACTGCTCTGACTTTGGTAAACCCTTGATGCCTGTAAATCCATGACGGTGGTACTGACAAGAGTGTGGTGTGTAAATGTAATGATGAGATAGCTGAGAGGGCTGCACCCTAATCACAAGAAAATGGGACTGGTTTAAAAAAAAAAAAAAAAAAAAAAAAAAACATGAGCATATAAACATTAGATATGCTTCACAGACATGTATATCATACAGTTTTTAACTGCTGGGTTCATCTCCTGACTTAACGTCAGGGTCAGCAAAACAGGATTCACTTTGTACATATTTTTTAATGCTTCTACTTTAAATAAAAACTTGCCATATGATGCCTAAAAGCTTAAACCATAAAGCAATTTTCACAAATTTGTTTCACAAATAACATCAGATGGGAGAGTGTGATGTGGGGAAAAAAAATCATTTCTAGCCATGCCAAAATTCACATACTCGAGAAAGCATAAAGTCTTGTTCACTTACGAACACTAACTCATCCTGTTGTGTCAAAAGGATTATTTTTACTCAAAACCAATATCCTAGGGCCAAAAAATCAGACCTACTTTGAGCAATGAGAGGACTGCTAACAGAAGTACCACTTAGCACTGGGAAATACCTTTTCCTCTGGGGAAAAATACTTTCAAATAAGTTTTCAGCTCACCTACTGCCAAATGTAAATACAGAAAGATAATTGCACTACTCTGACCATCTCTTTTTCCAATGAAACAAAACATTCATTGTCCCAGTCAAAATTTAGATCTGAGGCTAAAGACACTGTTGTCATGTTGTCACCTGCTATGAGCACAGCAAACTTCATAGTTTGACATTCAGTGTAAGCTGTTCTCTCCGAGTTTCTTCCAGTTTGATCGCCTTCTCCTCTGTCATCACCAGATTTGCCAGAACAGTCCAAAACTGGACAACTACTAAAAAGCCCTGTACGATCCACCTGTATCGGATATGCTGGACCTGGCTATTTCAGGTCTTTTTAATAATCACAACTGTACACCAGGTAGCACTGCAAAGCAAGATGTATCCAGTGACTTGGGCAGCATTGCTTGCTGGGAACAAACACATCTGTCCTCATTGGGTTACTCTTTGAAGGGCAGCAGCCACAGAGATATTCCTGCTCACTACCACCCTTTCTGCAAGTTTTTTCTTCAGCTGTAAGAGCTAAGTCCAAAATGCGGCACGAATCACAAACCTTAGCTGCAGTAGTAATGTGCACTAAAAATCAGTGTAGGTGTATTTTACCAGCCTACAGACTGGGCAACAGAAGACTTGGATCAGTTGTGGCTTAAGTCCATCTAGGTCCCAGACACAGTGGCTCTGCTCTCCAAAATGCCATTCACTTGCACCAGAACCTCGTCTATATGGTCAGGCAGCAAGTCGGTTCTGGGAACCAATCCAGTGAAAAACATTTATTCTTTTGTTGCAGAAATTAATCATGAACATTAGTACCAGCAGGATACTGCCAAAGAGAAAATGGGGATGTACTACTCGAAGGAAGACTAGACTGCTGCAGTTCTGCAGCTTGAAAAGCAGACACCTCTCTCCTCTTTCCACCACCTCTGCTGCCTGGGTGAGAACCACTGGCCAACAGATAGGCAAGTGGCTGGGTTGGAAACCTCTGCAGCAGCTGCAGGTAAATTAGACAAAGGAAGTAACTCAGAGCCTGCACAGAATTTTCCAAGCCTATTGCTGAAACTTTTTTGCTTCTCTAGAGATTCCTTACCCAACAACTATTTCAAGACAACCAAACTGAACAAGTAATTAAACTTGAGTTGACTTTGTTTTTCTTCTAGGGTATCTCACAGTGCATCACTGAGGTAGAAATTGTCTGCACTGTGTATTTTTCAACAGCACTGAATACATTACCTGAGATTAGTAATGTACTTTTCTGCCTTATCCAGTTGTCATAAGACAAAATATTAATAGCCCATTGCAGTATATGATCAATCATAAAGAAATTAGTAACTTACAATTCCTTTTGCTTCCAAAGCAATAAGGAATTTCATTAAACTAAAACTCCGAGAAGTGCTTTTGCAGTCTGCGACGGAAGAGCACTCGTGTTTTGTATGGGAGAACATGACCAGAGAGCCCTGTGATTCAGAACAGTAAAAATCAACAAGATCAGAAACACTAATCTCAAAACCTGTGAAGAGCAGAGGGGAAACCATTACAGATAAATCAAATTTATGCTTTGGTCTTCAAAAGTTAAAGATAAAAAAGTGGATGCTTTCCCAACGGACTCCACTGGCTCAGATCTCATTTTAAGGCCTCAAAAAAGCACATTTCTTTCTCCAATGTCTATCAGCACATGCATAATATTACATAAGCCCCTTTTGTGGGGCTACTTGAAACACAAAATTACTTTCGCATCACTTGTCTTACGTAAATTCAGAGTCAAGTGCCTCCTCTGAAAAAAACACAAAAATTAAAGACATGGGATATCAATATACATGCAGCAGATGAAAGCTAGAAAAATTGGGGGAGGGAGGAAGAGTGATCTCATTCCCTTTCACGCAGGGTGTTCTAGCAGGAAATGTACTATCGTTAGAGTAAAAGATCAGACACCATAACCAGCAACTGGAGAGAAAAAAAACACAACAAACCACACATATACTTAAAACCAAAACTTTCTCACATCAATACTAAAACAGGCTTCACAAGGGTGACAACGATTCTCCAGTTGCACAAGATAGGGGTTCACAAAACAGGTTTGGGCAAATCCTGAGCTGGTGCAAACTGCCACTGTTATACTGAATGCAGGATGGTCCCTCAGGCAAGTTTAAAATAAATCTTAGTTGTTCGTATTTCCTATGATGTAAGAAATGTCTAGGAAAGGTGACCTGAGATTAACCTCCTCTCACTATAACATAAAGATCATTGATTTAAAATTTATCTTAGACAACTAAGAATTGAGATAAATTGGACTGGAATTTTTCTTTTCTGAAACAGCATTAGTGTCTTTTAAAGTCAGGTTTTAAGATCACAGGTCTTTAACCATACCTCTGATTGCAATGGGTAGTAGAGAGAAACATTTTGCCAAAAATACATAAACAACTACTTACAGATGTATTTTAACTGTATGTCTGTTCATTAGATAATTCTACTGAATTCCTCTTTGGCAGCAACAGCACCAAAGGGATTTTCACATTTTTCTCTCACACACTGTGGATAAAATTCATCAAACACATCTATGTTAATTAGACATAAAAGACTCTGAGAAAATATTACTATTATTAATACCAGGACAGAAAAAAAGAATCCAAACGAGCTGGGTGTCTCAATGTTCTCCATTAAACTTCCCCCCCCCCGCCCCCCCAAAAAAACCCAACCAACCAAAAAAAACCCACCCCACCATTGGTCCATTCTCTCTGTCTCAAAAAAAGAAGTAAAGCCTCTTGTAAGATCAAGGCACCAAAACTATCATTTTTAAAATTACAGGTTAACAAGGTTAACATTTTTCTCAAGCTAACAGTTTTTTCTTCTATTGTAAAAATGAAACAAAAAAAGAGCAGAGCATTCTCCACAGATTCTGTCAGAAATACTGACTTAATCAAGTAATTGACATTTAGGAGATTACAAATCAGAGCTAAAAATTCACTATTGCCATTGCAGTGAAAATGTAAGTGACTGGAGGTCAACTGAAGAAAGAATTTACATTTATTTCAGTACTTTGAGATTATTGCAGACATTTGGTAACAAAAACGTGAAAGATTACTGCAATGCACTTTTTGACAGTTAATATTTCCTGTCGAGACAGAACAGAAAGAACTGTAGAGCTTCAAGATTGTAATCATTTCGTACATTTCTACACACAAAGTATTTTTTTAAGCAAAATATTTCACCCCTGCAGCTGCTATCTCTTAGATGTACTGCCATCCTTCATCTTCATCCTCCCACAACTGGAAAGGAAGGAAGAAATGACAAGACAAAGTTTTCAATCTTAAAACAAAAAAGTTTTATACACTATAGCAGGAATAGATTAAAGAATCCCACGTGCATTATGAGTTTGTGTAATTACATCAATAATAAGAGACTGTGTAAGTTGCTTCCTTTCCCAATTTGGCATTAAAGACATGCAGGCATTTGCAAAACCATGTTATAAAACAAGTAAGAATGTATATGAGCTTTTACTGACAGATGTCTCCCAACAGGGGTCAATGCCAGGTTGCTCTTCCCCAGCCCAGATTTGCAATCTGTTCTTATCCGATTTAGTATCTTACTGTTCTGCTGTTCAAAAGAATTATATATATTTCAAACACCAAGAAACAAGATTGAGTAAGACAAAAGCTTAGTATGAAGCTCTAAAGCTGCAGTGGCTTTGATCCAAGTATATCTGCGCAGATTTCATCTGAAAGATTGAAGTTTGGGTAAAGTAAAACTGATTGTAAGGCACAACTGAGATGCTATCCAAGATAACAGTGGGCATGTCTAAAGAAATGAGCTAAAATTTACAAGGAAACAAGGGATGTAAGAACTCTCACGGATATGGCAGGTTTTGTAGGATTTCTTTGGGGAAAGAAGTGTGTGAGGTTTTATTCAAAATAATCTAACAGAGGGAGCACCAGACAAGCACCATCAAGAACATGATTTTAAGGAGTGATAGCAGGTAAGCATGAGAAAGACTTTTAATAAAAGCTTTCACCCTCACAGAAAAATAACCTGAGCAAAATCAAGGCCAACTTTTGTCACCCTAGCTTAAATCTTAAGAATTTCTCAAGCTAAAATAGAGAGATACATTCTAGACAGACGTAGATGTAAGCAGTCCTTCCATTCCCATACAGGGAATCTGTTCTACAGTCATACCAAGGATTGCTTTATAAGAAGAAACACCCACACACTCCCCTTTCATCAACAGATTACAAGTCTTACACTCTTTTGATACAAAAGGGCGAGCAGATGTGCAACAATCTCCAGAGACAGTAAAAATTAATCTAATTTTGAACAGAGTGAAGACCAAAGACTGGCAAAATTTTGAAAATTAAGGCTTACAAAACAAGAACTCAGGTTTCAGGTGTTGCGTGCATATGGTCCTCTCTGAGTAGGTGCTTGGAGTGCTCTTGAAGCACTTGGGAAAGTCAGGTCCCAAAAATTCTGCAGTTTGAAAGAAGAAACAAGTACTCAACAAGCAAACAGCTATCTGGTGCTTGTAGTTTGAATTTTCTCTTCAGTAGTTCTGAGCAGACTTGTAACTTGCCAGACACAATCTGTAGACTCAAAAGGCTCCTCCATATCTAATGCTTCCTTACTAAAATCTGATTCAGCTTGCAGAACTTATATTTTTTCATCTTTCTCTCCCTCATATATGTTTTAGTACTTCTATAAAATATGTATATGCATATACACATATATAAAAATGCCTCTTCTTATATACTTTTCCCTTTTGCATCAATTTGGAAAAGATAGTCTTTAGACTAAAGTCCCGTCAAAACAAATCTAATGGGTACTAGTTACTGGAATTTCCTACTCAGAAGCACTAAACCACTTTACATGCTGGGACCTCTTCACTATGAAGTGCACTGTAAAATGTAATTAAATATCTACTGTACCCATCTGATATTTATGTGCTCCATCCGCTTGCAGTGGCACAGCTTTCAGCCAGTGGCTGCTGTCAGCTCGGCTGCTTTCAGGATCGCGGCAGAGCACCGTGCCTCGCCTAACACCAACCATGTACGTGCACAACAGCCCGCTACAACTTAAGAGTCAATATTTGTTTTTAAATTAAGAGGACCGCGCGGGTAAGCTGGCATTTCTTGTCACACAATGGAGCATCGGTGTTCCTGGCACCAACCTGGTGTCTGTCCCCCTCCAGACAAGGGTGGGAGGAAGGGTGCGAGGTGGGCCCGACGCCCCGCTGCTAGGCCGGGGGCGCTCCAGCCCACCGACCCAGGGCAAGGGTGGCCCGGCAGCACTTCAGCGGCCCGGCGGCTGAAGGCCCCACTTCGGGGAGGACCGTAGCACATGCTGGCAGGGCTTAGAGCAATGCCTCGGCGAGAGGAGGAAACGGGGCTGAGGCGCGCCAAACCGCCGGTGATGGCGGCCTGCGTGCCCTTCCTCGCCCCCAGCCAGGCGGCGGAGGCGGAGCCGGGCCCCCCGCGGGAAGCGCGGCCCCGGGAGAGCGCAGCAGCCCGGCGGAGGGGCGCCGCCAGCCCCGCTCCCGCCGAGGCAGGGGAGCCGAGCGAGCGCTCCCCGCGTGGGGGCCCCCGGCCCGCTGTGAGGAGGAGGAGGACAAGGAGGAGGATGAGGAGGGGAGCAGAGCAAACACGCACCTTCCCCCTGCAGAACGGGCCGCGGCGGCGCCAGCACCGCCCCCGCCTCCGCCCGGCCGGCCGGCAGGGGACGGGACGGGGAGGAGGAGGCGGCACCGGGGGTGTGGGAGGGGTCGGCCCGGGCCCGGCGAGTGTCGGTTGTGCCGAGGTCCGCTGAAGCCGCATGGAAGCCGCCTCAGAGCCCGGGTCCGAGCCCGGCTCGGGGCTGCGTTCCGGGCGAGGCCGAGCGTCCCCCCTGCCGTGACGGCGGTCGGGCCGTGGCGCCTCGTAGGCCGCTCTGAGGCGGAGGAGGCCTCAAAACTCCCATCCCCGCACTATCACCAGCCCTCCCCGGAGAGAAACCCCCTCGGTGCGAGGGGGCTGCCAGCTACACGGGACTGCGCTCCTGTAGGGCGGGTGCCTTAGTGGTGCGAGGACGTACAACAAGCAGCCGAAGCCTGAGGAGGCTTTCCTGCTGCCTGCGGGGTGACAGGCGTCTTCTCCCCGGGCACGTCAGGGGACGGCAACACCGTTGTTGCCCGTTGATGGTTTCCAGCTGGGTCGCTGCCTTCACACTGCTGGGAAGCGAGGCCACTGCTCCTCACATGGCAGCCTCCTGCACAAGTAACAGTTGCACTCTATTTAAATAAGATGTGTTTTTAAAAACACTTAGGTAAGTAAGTGTAATTTCTTCTGTAGATAAGATCTTAAAATACAAACATGGGTCTTAATCTGCAAACACTTGAACCTCTCGATTGGTTCTGTTTAAGTCAATGGAACTGCCCAGGTGCTTACAAGTAAGTGTTTTTAGGATCAAAGCCCTTGGTGCATTTCCAAAAAGCTGCTGTAGCAGGAAGACAGTGAAGAATTTCCCTCTAATATTCAACGCAGAAATCCAATATTCATGAACTTTCTGCCTAAGTGCAAAGACTGTCATACTAATGAGCTTCATGGGCGTGTATCTTAAGAAGGGATTTGAAACACACGTTATTATAAGATAATGGCTGTCCATGCCAACCTGACTCCTCCACCCATTTAGTTGAAGTTACTCATTTGCGTTTTTTCACTTGTATTTTTCAGTGCTTAATCTGGATGGTACATTTTTGCAGCTGGGGCTGTGTCCTCTGCTATACAGATCGCAGAGCATGCCAGTGGGGTGGGACAATACATTTCGCTCAAACTGCTGCGTTCCTTTAGAGTCGTTCCATTGAGGATAACAAAATAACTGTTTGAATAACAATGTTACACAAGTAAATGGCTGTTACAGATCTGCCTGTCTCTTTCCTGTGTATTCTGTATATTCTCTACATGTTGTGCCCCATAAGCTCTAAGTGTCCATCTGGGACTGTATCTCTGGAAAGAGATTATACATAGCGATCAAGTAGTTATAAATGTGTCACTGTCAGTCATGCAAGAAAATATTTCATCTTCAAAGACTGGCTGTTGTACCCACAACATCTTGAACATAACCACCAATGTACAGCTTTTCTTTTTGCTTCCAACAGGAGGTAGAACATAGGACAGGTCTGCATGAACAAGCTCATGTAAAACTGTATTTGCAGTATTTTAATTTAGGATTTTGGTTGATTCCTGAGAGTGATTCCTTCTGTCTTCACTTGCTCGTTTACAGTTAAATCACTTCCCAAAACTGGTTTCCCATTAATTTTTCCTGAATTAGCTTTCTTTGTTAATCCTTCCACAGCCAAGGAGTCAGAAGGATGAGTGATAACAAGCCATCTTTTTTCCCTGTCATCAAATAGTCAGAAGGATGGAGAAATCTTGGCATGGCTGTCATTAATCCCAGGTCACAGGGAAAAGAGCACGCTGCTCATGTCTTCTGTTGTGCTTGCCTGAGAAGCAATAAGAGCAAGTAAAGAGATGTAACAACAAAACCTAGAGCTCCATCCCGCAAACTTCTTCAGCCAGCAACATGCACAAATCTGTTTATGGGTTTGAAACACATCAATACCCACTTTGCCTCAGGAAAGGTATTTCTATCACACCCATCTCTCACATTAGTTTCTCATATTTTGCATTATTCACTAAATACATAGTTTTGTTTTCCTTTAGTTTGCAGCTTCAGGACTTTCAGATTACTGTTCTTTCCTCCTCAAGATTGTAATTGTAAATCTGGGAGAGGCTGGAGCTGAGGAGACCTGTCCTCTTTTTCCCAGACCTTATAAGCTACTATGCTGGGCAAAATCCTAGCTCCCCTATCCAGAAATTCGCTGTGTGATCCATCTTGCAGACTTTTAAGTCATTAACACTATTCAGGTGCTTGAAGGTCTTTACAAGATTGCTGTGATTACACTGGTAGGAACAGTGTCAGAGTCAAGAACTTAATATTTGTGAAAGGGATTGGTTATAGCTGAATGTAAAAAATAATCAGAATTATCTGATTGTAACTTGGTGCTTCAGGGAATAAACCAGTATCTAACTCCTAGAAAGGGGGATGAAATCTAACGTGAGCAGAGATGATACTTCTTACTTCTGGACTTTTTTCACCTGGGGCAACTAGTGGTGTCTGCTTATAGGCACAAGATACTGCCTGAACAGATCCTAAATCTCTTCTGATAGGACAGTTGCTTGGTACCATGCTTCTCCCTGCGTGGAATGGGGATGATGGATGATGCTATTTTGCTGTGCTTTGTTTTTCCAGTCTGTTTAGGCTGTATGGGTTTTGGAGCAAGGACTGCTTCAGTGGAGCTCTGAACTTTATTGAAGTCTTTAAAATGTGACTGTATTAAAATAACAAGAAGGAATCACAAGCATATTCACATACTAATTATTATGCAAAGTGGGGAGGGGGAGGGAAGAAAGTACGAGATTCCTTTGAAAAGCTGCCAGCACAGGTCCAAACACAAAAGGTGTTTGAAGTGGGAGCATGCTGTACCAGCCTGAAGGAATTACCAATATACCAGGTACCCTCGTTTAGAAGCATGCGCTTAATTTTCATTTTATGACATTTATTTACTTTACTAAAGCATTTTCCATTTTTTTGTATTTCAAAACTCTCCTCTAGGTCCACGTTGTGTTTCAGTACAACTAGAAGATGTTTTCTTCTTTTAAAGTTTTTCTTTGTTGCTTTGCACTGTAGGCAGGACTGATAATTAATGCAAACTTCAGCTTTTATTTTCTCTTCTTTTTCAGTTAAAGGAGCTGAAAAGAAATATTCCTAAGTTTCCAAGAAGCGCTGTTTTTCAGTTCTTCCTAGGAAGAAGTGTTCAAGCTTGACCTTGACTTGTACGTCTTTCCATTTATGCAGCCTGGCAGCAAATAAATATACCCTAATAGTACATTGAATGGAGAAAAAGGAAGGGACATTGTGAAAGAAAAACAGAAGGCACCTCATGGCAGGTGTTCTTCTGTACAGTTCTGCCAGCTTTTCTGCTGCTGTATCAGACACTCATGTTTTCAGGTATCAAGAGCAGTATCAGCTGAGAGCAGAACATCTGCCAGCAATGGGCTGGTAGTGTGTGCTTGCTTGAGACATAGCTGGGGCCTGTCCAGTGCTGTACTCTCAGAAGTTGGCATTACTTGTCCCAAGTTTCTATGCGTTCTCATACTAAGTTGATGTAAACCAACAAAACTCAGCCTCTCCTGCTGAACTGAAATCTCCTCTCTGAACAACACAAGCCAACACAGAGTTACTATACACGTGCTCCAAGAACACAGCGATGTTGGCAGCTGCAAGCCCTGAGTCATTACCCAGTGTGCAGCAGCCCTTCTGCTGTTACAGCCTCTCGCAGCGAGGACATGCAGCACCTCAAAAAAGCAGTGATGAACACACATGCTCCAGGGACATAAAAATGTCAGCAACTCATGATCCCCCCGAAAAGTTCTGGCAGCAAAACTTGCTAGTAAGACAGCCTGGCAGTGTAATTTCTCCTGCAGATTACTACAAGTTTGCTTACAAGGGCAACGGCTTTGCGATGCCACAGAAAGGTTTTTGTTAAGCATTGGTGGAAAGTGTTCCCGCTTGAATCTCCTTATAAACTGCAGGACTTGTGCTGCCATAGGTAGCACTGGAACAGGCTGCCTAGAGAGGTTGTGGAGTCTCCTTCTCTGGAGATATTCAAAACCCACCTGGATGCATTCCTGTCCAACCTGCTTTAGGTGAACGTGCTTTGGCAGGGGGGTTGGACTAGATGATCTTCGAAGGTCCCTTCCACCCCCTATCATTCTGCGATTCTGTGATAGGAAAAGAGAAGAGCACGGGCACTTGATGTAAAACCTGAGGTGCAAGGAGCCCTCCGTGTGCATTCCTATGGATCTCCAGTGTTCAGGTAGCAATTGGTCCAGCAGTATACATGAGTCTTCCTTTACTCCTGTGTTTACAAAGCAAAGGCATTTGGATGCCTAACATCAATTATCATATATTTGTTTTAAAAATACATTAAATACTGCTCTAAATAACTTTCCTTATGATGAAGGAATTAAATTACAAATAGTTTTGCTCAGCAACTACAGCTAGGTACCTTTATTCATCTCAATATTTTTGTGAGGATAATCCAGGTTCAACTTACTCAACACATATTTGTCCCAAACAAGTTTAAATCCATATGTATGTTTAAAAATGCAGATAAAATACATATTTTATTTCTGGATATATGGACTTATAGTAAAGGGAATCCTCTAACCTTTTTCCATAACACATCTACTGTAATGGTGCGTTCCAAGTTCAAAGGACATCCAGTGCAACCTCACCACCCTGCATGAAAACACAGTGACTCCCTGGGCACAGCTTGGGCTGGGTTGAACTGAACACATACAGACTGTCTTAATACAGGACAAGCCAATAAAATATTCATCTAACAGAGGTAGATGGGAAGCTGAGCCAGGAGTGTGACCTCTCTAGGTAATGATGCTTCAAGCCAGCCATTGTACTGGGAAGGGGAGCATTCTTGGCGTGGCAGATACTAGACAGATGGAGAGAAACTGAGTGCCAAAATAGCTTGTTACCATCTGAACAGGCCCAAAAGTGAGAGGTGGTTTATTTTGTGATGGGTCTTGAATGCAAACAGACACAACTCCCCACTCAGTGTGTGGATGCATGCTTTGAGACCCAGCTTCACCAACATCTCACTCTAGGTTTAACTACAAGACTCCGAACAGGCTGCCCAAATCAAGCACGAATAATATAGCATTAATCATCTAAACTTCAGAAAAATGTGATTCTGCAAAATGTCAATGTGTTACTATCAAAACTAAAGTTTTGGAGTCCTCTTCTGATCCTCTATGGTATATATTTAGATGATGGCATGATTCTTACTCAAATTTGCAAAGTCTATCTGATCACAGTTTGAAAGCTTTGATGCACATGCTGAAAAGTGAGAAGCTGATACACTAAGAGCTTTTGTAAAAGAATATATTGCTTGTTTAAGGACAGGTACAATATTTCTTAGAATCTAGAAGAGCCAGAGCTGAACAAGTCTATGGAGTTTCAGAATCTGCATTAAAAGTCCCATCAGAAGGCTGAAGTAAAATTCCACTTAGCTTTTAGTGGTTGAATGTGTGTTATAAAAAGCACAGACTGGCAGAGAAAAATTGATGATTTCTACTGCCAGAGCTGTTACAAAAATCAAACTATGAATTGGGAGAAGTCACGTGGCTGAGCACCTGTAACCAGTTTTTGAGATGATAAAAGAAAACTTTAGACTCTTTGACAGCTTTTCTGTAGGTACAAAAGTCTCTTTTTTTTATTTTCAGGCTTTTTTTTTATAAAACCACTTAGAAGCTGAAAAAGCAGGAAAGCTTGTACTCTTCTAACCTATGGGAAAAAAGAAGAAAGATTGAGACCTACTGGTTTTAAAGTCTTAACAGACATTGTGATTGGAATTACTCAATTCAATTCAATAACTAGCAAAAATGCTTTTGCCTAATAAATAAGTTACTTCCAATAATTACATATGCTTTAAAGTCAAAATGTTTTTGCTGATCTTTGTTCTGATGTGCTTAATATATTTTACTTTATAAGAAGTGCTAATTTTATGCATTCTTAATGAAATCTCAATTTCCATTGGAAAGCAAGTTGAAACAAATAAAAGCTATAAACTGCATCAGCTGGTAAATAAATACTTATTTACCATTTTTAACATCACAGAATGGAAAAACTAGAATATAAGCATGGAATTTAAGCTTTGTAATGGCATAAATATGTAAATAGTGTGTGCTTCTGCAGAGTAAAAAGAAGTACAAAATTTACTGTAAAGATTAAATTAAATTGCAAGTTAACAAGTTGTCTTGTTTACCAACCAATGGAAACCAATTTTCTTTAGGAAAATATCTGAGCACATGCAAAACAAGGTGAAAGCTGATGATTTAAAGAAAGGTTTCTTGCTGCTGCTTTGATTGTAGTCAATAATTTAAGCTGACTGTGATTCTCAGCGAAGGTTTTCCTACGGGATAATGAAGATTTACTAGAAGTGTTCCTGAAGCTTTGCCTCACCAGCATGAAGGCAGTACAGCCACTAGCCTGGCAGCGAGGCACCAGGTCAAGGCAGGGTCCTTCATTTGAGCATTTTGGTCTGAGCAGGAGTTAAGCTGTGCCCTCAGCCATCTGAGACTTAGCCCCAGAAACTGTTCCTTCCCAAGAAGAGGTTTTTCGCCAAGTCAGCATTAACTCAGATGGCACTGTGGGCTGGTCCAGAAGGAAGCATATGCTCCGCTTCTCTGCCTTTCACAAGAGGCTCTTCTGTTAGTTCTGTGGTAAGGAAAATTATAGGCATGAATGGTGAAAACTGAACTTCAGACTGTTTTACATTCTTTCAGTACTGTTTAGTGTGATGATGGTTGTTGACTTTTCCCCTGCCGCTATATTTAGAAAGGGGAGTAGGAGGAAGATGAGCATTAGTATTATGGGTTATGACACAAAAACATCAAAAAGTAAGTCTGTTCCCATTTCTCTTTGGTATCCTCTGGGGAGCTGTAGTGTTTAGAGAAAGCTCCTGTTTCACCACAGGAGCTCAGGAAAATAGGCACCAAACTTTGTTTAGACTTTAGGACTACATATGGCCATACAAGGTGGGTGGGTAGCTAGGACACAGAACTTTTTCCTCCACTGAGATTAGTTTCCCATCATTAGATAAGCTTCAAGTAGCTTGTCTGGTGGAATTATTGTTCCTTATACGTTAGTGCTTAGTTCATTTTAGGACTAAAAATAGCAAAAAATTAGAAGCTTCCTCTGCATTCAACAAATCAACAAAAGATCCATGGGAAAAAGAAAGTTGCATAATGCCCTAGAAGAAATCTAAATGCATTAAAGTCACCCCCTACAGAGAACTTTGTTTATTTTCAACAAACTATTACAGGTTTTGCAATATTTTTCTGGAAGTTTTTCACGAGCATTCCTACTTCCTCTCACTCCAGGCCAGGGCTGAACTGCCAGGCTGGAGGAATTCTTTGGACTGGACTTTCAGCCATGACAGATAGTGGGCCACAGCCCCAGCCCAACTACAGCACAGTTTTTAAGCTGCAACATGAATTAAAAAACTCAAGACCTCTGCAGGCTGCGCCACAAACACACTTGATGTCAAAGGAGTTAGGGGTAGTGAAAGCTTGACATCTCCCAAGCACGGAGAAGAAATGGAAAGTTGCTTCAATACACAACAGCACATCTCAACTGCGAAGCCCTGGTTGCACATCTCATTCGTTTACTTCCTGCCTCCCATGGACAAAAGACAACCCAGACCCTTCCAAGTGCAATGCAGCACTCTAATGGTTGCCTCCTGCCACCCTCCCAGCACCTCCTGTGGGTAGCAGAGGGTGCACGGGATCAACCTTGTAGATCCTTCACCCGTTTTGCTGTAGCAGTTCCTCTGCAAATCCAGGGGGCGAGCAGCCAGCAGAAGCTGCGACTGGCATTATGTGCAACAGGTAGCACAGATCTCTGACATGCTGGGAAGCTGTGTGCAACCAAGAGTGTCTCTCAGGGTATGACACCAACATCTGCCCACTTTTCTGCCTACAGATGCTTTCTGTTAAGAGCAAATTCTGTGCGACAGCAACCATTCAAGAAACCAAAATGCCTTGTAACTTCCAGTGGAACATGTGGGCTGTCAGGACAGTTTCTCTGCCTGCCTTCTCTCCACTCACCCCAAATAAACGTCTGTAGTTCTACATGGGCCCTGTCCTGCCTGCCCCCTCCCCCCACCCCCACTAGAAACTAAGCTCAGATACTGCAAACACACAGAGGGTTTTTCAGATTTCCACCCACGCAAGCAGCTAACTCTGCACATCCGATGCACATGTGAAATTAGTTCACAGGGGTCAGGGCAGGAGCACACGTTTCCATTTCTAGCTCTACTGAGCTTAGGTTTTATCATCTGTTTGTTTTCAAAGCAAAAAATACACAACTTTACTTCACAGGGGAAGAAATCTCAGCAAAGTATCTTTTCCACTGGCAGGGTTGGGTTACAGCTTCCCCACTCCCACCCACACAGCTGAACCCAGCGCCTGGTCAGCCCAAGAGGCAGGAGGAAATGAAATGCACATGTCAGCGTCCCCCCTCTCCCGCTCCAGTTCCTTAGCAAAACCACTTTTCTGCTCCAGCCATGAACCATCGCAGGACCAGAAGATGCGCCAGGGAGGGGGATACTTTGCTGTACAGTTTCTCTGAGAAAAGATAGAGCAAGTATCTGAAGAAAGTTTTGGAAAAGCAATGCTCTAAAAGTTCACAGCATGGAGTTTTCACACCAAGGTTCAGAGCTCTGTCATACACCAGCAAGAGCTTAAATGTACCGAAACTAGTATTAAAGCTCATTAAAAATGGACAACAATATTGCAAATTCTGCAAAGGAAATTATGCCAGTCTGATTAAGCAAGTGCTAAGTAACAAATATAACTGATTGCAAGTTAAAAAAAAACCTGCTAGATTATTTCCACCTGTAAGAATAGTTTCCTTAGAGATCTTTTCCCCTCATATTCCTTTTCCCGTTCTCCTGGTTTCTTACTTGAACAAAGACTGTAATAGTAAGCATTTGATCATCATTTCCCCCACACCAATAGTTTTTTTAATGTCTATTTGGATACTTCTTTCCTTAAAAAAGTTTCCTGTATTCTGTCTATCCTGTAAAAATAGTATCTGTCATTTAAGACTGCATTCCACCATCATTTCAATACACAGCTCCAAGGGAAAAAAAGAGCAACAACTAGCCAAAGTTACAAATATGCCATTCTCTTGTTAGGAGAAACAAGAGGACAATTTTGGTTTTAATTTATCCTATTTCAATGAAGTGCAATGCTCAAAGTGAAGAAAGAACTAGCAACGGAGCCTGTACATGAGCTACAGTTCACTTTTAAAGCAGAGGAACAAGGAACTCAACTTCAGAAGTTACTTTTCCAAGAATAAAGCAAAGGCAAGAGACTTCTGCTAACATAAGCTTTGCGTTACTTGCATCAGGCTTCATTTGCAAAGAATCTAAAAGGAAGTAACCATTTATAACCCAGAGTGAATCAAAGCAAAATGGCATTTTGATAAACACTGGAGCCTATCAATCACAAGGAGGCGCCGGCTCAGGTTGCTGAGGAATTTCAGAGCTGCTACAGCAGCTCCAGCAAAGAAGAGCCAAGGGTCTTTAGCAAAAGCTGTCCCAGAGATACAGATGCCTCTGCTAGCTGCGGGCACGTGGCACAGCATCCACAGCCTGGCACCGGGACTCCCAGCTGCCCAGCAACATCCATGAGTAGCCAGAGTATGGCTGGAAACACACCCAGGAAGGGCAGAACAAAAGGGAAGCAAAAACAATGACCAACTCGTGCTAGGAAGCCTCAGTGTTAAGAGACACGCATTCAGCTGCCTATTTCTTCTGAACAGCATTGCTGGAAGCCGGGTGTCTGCATCAGCCTGGTGTTCAGACCGATGAAAAATGAACTGAAGTTTACAACTGAGACGACAGCTCTGTTAGAATTTTTCCCTAATAATATGGCTTGGCACTGAAAAAAAAAAAAAGGCAAAGAGATCACAAAATGATACATGCTACTATCAAGTCTATTGCATGTTAAAGAAGTCGCGAGTTTTTGTTAGGGAGGCTGGGAGGACTGCGTTAACTTTAAGTCTGTGTACATAGCTGAAGCATTAAACCTCTTCTGCACATAATAGAGCAGGTAATGGATGTGTAGGGGAAAAAAAGGCAAGCGGTGAAACAGAGCTGAAACTTTACCATTACTTCTGCTTGTAAGCAGATGCAGAAGGAATCCGACAAGCTTAGTATTTGGTAGCCTGCATAGTTACAACAGATGTCTACACTGGATAAAGTGTCCTGTGCATCAGGCATACAGGCGGAGTCTAACATTTATAAATATAAAGAAAACAGCTTCTTAATATCAATTTGCTTATGGAGAAGAAGGAGACAATTTATCTGGTGTTTAATATTTACAGCTATACTTACAGCGATATTCATCGCACCCTTAAAGAAAATTCAGATCTACTACCTTAAGCAAAGTGGGCTTCAAAAAACTGGATGTCAGACTATACAAATAAGATATTAGTTTAGGCATGGTAGACTTTATTTTGGCACTTTAACAAATGCTTTATTTTACAGCAGTGGCACAGCATTTGCCAGAAATTTTCTTTTCTTGGCACAGTTATTTCAAGCAGTTATTTTACTAATTGAATTTCACTAAATATTGCACAATAAGATATACCTGTTAAAGTCTTACCCTGTTTTTACTTGTTGAACTTGTATGGCTTTGAAAAACTTGCCAGTAAGTATAAGTAATTTTAAAAGCAATATATTAAATATTTTAGCATAGGATAGCGTTCGTTTGTTCCTAAATGACCACTGAACTTGGGACAGCAACAAATACAAGTTACGCAACTCTTAGCTGAAGAGCTACCAGATCTTATTTACAATACATTGCCATTTCTGAGAAGTAGTTCAGCTTGATGTCCTGAACACCTATATTTTAGAAATCTCAAAAATAAAAAATGAGGAGGTTAACAGAGCAGAAGACGAAGCCATTTGTCTGTTACAAAGCATAATATAAGGAGGCAGACTATCGTCTTCTCCACGCGCCCCTCTATCCAACACCTATCTGCGGTCTAAGCAACAGAGCCTTTTCTCTTCTACTTGGAATATTTCTTTCTTCTCTTACGAGGACATTCCACTTGTCTCAACTCTTCTGCTGGAGTCCGAGCAGAATAAACCAAAATTCTCCAAAAGGCCGGGGAAAAAACAGACCAGAACAACAAATCAAAAACCGATATACACAATAAATGAAACCGGGTATTCCTTTGAATTTTACAGTATAGAAAACAACATTTGCAGGAAGAACAGGTCTGTGTCAATACTGCCATTAAATATAATGCAAAGGTCGAATGACTCATAACTCATACACCAGATGCAAGACTTAAACATTCCCACTTTTCTAAGCAATAAATCTGGTCCGAGGATCAGCCTGAGCAACAGCCTTTTTTCTTTTGGTCTGGATTTTTAAGATCTACTGGATGTATGCTGTAACATCAAAACATAAGCAAGTAGACATAAAATGAAAAGCGTACAAAAGTATATCACAATGGAATTCTCAGTATTAGGCCACATGATTTATTCAGTAGTGTTTATGTTCCCAAATTACAATTATGTCTATCCATGTAAGACTACAAAAGTTACCATTAGAATTGTCTGTGCTTATAAAATACCAACATTTTCTTTTACTGTTATATACTCATTAACACCAGTCTGCGACGAGTTACATATAATCATAGGCACTTCAAAGGCTTTAAAAGACGTTTACAACTTAAATGCATTTTTTAAAGAACAAAAATTTAAACCCCTACTTGTACCTTCAAATTGCAAATAATTAACAAATACAGTGGCCATAGAAATCTGCAGCAACTTCTCAAAATACTGTTAGAGTCTTTGGGTTTGCTTAGGTTTGTCAGTAGCTTACTCCAAATCTTCCTTACGGGAGATTTGTTTAGTAAGAATATGACTATACAGTTTGTAGTAATAGTCCAATTTTACACATTAATTTGCTGTTACAAATCTCACTGAAGCTACAGGTACGCTGAGAAACAATGCAAAGTGTAAAATTGATATTCTGACACTTAAATTTATACAAAGTGGAGGTTAAAGTTTACATAGCTGAAAAATTACATTTACACTGAAAGTTACTGTTATCTGAATTATCTGAAGACAAATTGCACCATGACAACTACAAAAAGGCATTTTTTTGGAAACAGATAAATTAATGAAATAAAAACTAACTTGTAAGATCAATCTGAGACATGCCGACAAAAATTAAACAGCTTTCATTGAACCATAGGATAAAACAATCATTTTCATTATTTTATATTTATGCATAAAGTTTTAAAAATGATTCAGTGAACATCAATGGTTTTATAAAATAATGCTTTGCCACTGTTATTCACAGAACACTGCAAATGTTAAGTTTTAATTTTACATTTTTAAAGGAATACATGAGAAGTTTTAAATACAATGGGATTTTATCATAAAGGTGCCATAATGGCTCTTTAATGAAAAAAAAAAAAAAAAGATCTTCATTATTCTATGCAAAAGCTTTATTTAAAAAAGTTCAGTGATCTCATAAATAGAGACACTAAATAGGAATTTTATGCATAAAACTCCTTAGTAGGTGCCTTTTGATAGGCAGCACAGGATGGTTTACGTTCACCAAGGTCGTAACTGCCTTCATCCTTCTTTCTCATGCGATATACCAGCAGCAGGATAAGGAAGATTGCGAACAGAAAACCGATAACTCCGCCAGCAATAACAGCTGTAATCAAAGAAACAAGAGATTCACAATATGCCGGAAAAACAAGTTTAGCACCATGTTTCTTTTTCATCTCACACAAAGAGTTTGCCATTGTTTTCAAATCACAGAAAAGGGCTCCCATTATGCAACTGTCTTGATTATTAGTATCCTGAAATATATTCTCAGAAAGCCTGTTTGTGTTTATGAAGGCAACCACTGAAAAGGACGTTCCACCTACAAGTGAGTGATCCAACAACACACAGTTCTAAAAAAGTTATGAAAAACTTTCCAAAACCTCAACTAAGAAAGGCACCCATACTGCTAGAGCATAAAGTTGTCTTCATTTATAATAATAACATTTAAGTTTCTTTCAAACTCATTTTTCAACAGTTAACATTTTCAGCCTTAAAAGAACTATTTTGTTACACTAGCTAAGAAATAGATTTTCCCTTTTCTCCACCAGTTTTCACTCTGACTCTAGACTGAAATGAATTTCCTATTGATGAGTAATAGCAGAGAACATATCATGGAGCTGTAGGAACAGAGGCATTACATTCCTCACGCACTTGCAAGTGTGTAGAAAGTATCACCTCCAACTAGACTTCAAGAGCAAACTCTCATGCGTCCACTGATGTGGATATTAAAGCTATTTCACATTTTGATGCCCATAGGAAGATGCGGTCCAAAACTGTATGAGTATCACAGCTCCCAACACCCTCTCTGAGAACATGGAGGAAAAGTATACCTGTAAACCCTGTTCTTATGCCAAAAAACCCTCACATGTAGTGAAAACATTGGTGGCTAGCCTGTGCCTCCCTGGGTTATGCATGCAAATAGGTCCTCTGTATCCTAAGGATGGCGCTCATCCATCCCTCTCCACCCACGCATCCACTCATCCCTGCCATAAGCTCCTCCCAGGCAATGTCTATCTGCACCAGATGGACCAGACAGCAATGTGCTCTTGGGAGTGTGGGTGAGAAATAAATTTCTGCACCACAAGCATCAATCCAAACTGCAACTCCCTTTCTGAGCTGTGGAAGCTCCAGATATTCTTCAGGCAGTATTCAACTTGCAGGGGTCAAAGCAATTAGCAAGACTTCACTATTAAATAACTGCAGAAGATGCCTGTTTCATTCTCATCAAATCAACCACTAGCTAACCCTATGAATGTGTTTAAGAATTCACCAAGAAAACATAAATGCTGAGTTTGCATTATTTGATATGGATCCCCTCTGTTTTCAATGGTGTTTCTGGGGAGATAGACCTTGGCAAACAATGCCTCACCTGCCAGAACTTCTGTTCTCTGGAAGAGGTTTTCTGAATGCTTTTCGGTGAATACATCGGTGTCATCCCCTGGTTCATCACTCTTTTTCTTAGCATCCATCTCAGGCCTTTCCTCTTTATCGATTTCTTCAGGTGACTGTGGCACAAAAAGGAAAACAGAGCATCGCTTAGAGACAAGGCACAGTCACTGCCCGTCACGGGCAGCCACGAAGCTGTGGCTCCACACATGTGCTCCACCATATCCACAAACACAACACACGGGAAGCTTTTTGACCACAGTAAGCTGTGCTAGACATTGTAACTGGATCTATTTGTTGTCACGATGTCAGAATGAAAAACACTACCCACACGCTTAAAACCCCCAAAAGTATATTTAGCAAACAGCTGTTAAATATTGCCTGTGTTTATCAGAGTAACAGCCTCTGAATGAAATAACAATTCTAAAAGTAACACATCACGTATGTTGTATTCTGAACACCTCTGAGGGAACTTAGACAATACTACCTATGGTGGTAGAAGGAAATACTGAATAGTAAATGGAACCTGGCAAGCGTTCAAACTACAATCAAACCACACAACATTCTCCTTTGGGTAGGGAAGTTTCATGCAGAATTTTTGAGTAACTCTTTAAGAGATGTAAAAAAGGTACAGCTCAAACTCAAAAGTATCACGAGTAACTGTCTTGTGTATCACGAGATGTTCTTTTTTGCATCCCTCTTTTCTTTAATGTGAAATTCAGACATCCCTATGCAGACTTTCTAGTAGGAATGAAACTGAGGAGCTCTGTATTCATTTAACAGGCTGCAGTAGCATTAAGTAAAGTTTGTGGGGGCTTTTTAATCTGTATAAATCAAACAAAGTTAACATCAAGCCATCAATGAGGTACAGCGGAACCATTGTAAATGTTGTTGTTCTCCAGCCACGCACCTTTGTTTGTGCAGGCACCCTGGTCTGCATTTTCACCGTAGTGGTCTCAGCCCTAGATGCATCACTAGTTGTCGGTAACTTTGGAAGTGTTCTGGATGTTGTTATCACTGCACTATCCTCATCTTCTTCAGCACCTGGAGACAAAAAAAAGTGAAATTTTGTTGACCTGTGAAATTCTTCCAGGCCAATTACACTTTTTATTATGACACCAAGGTAGGGGTGCTTGCACAGCCCACCCTAGGCAAATGGCCTAGATGACAATGCCTGCTAAGATAAAGATGTGAGTACAAATAGTGTGACCCAAACCATCAGGGGGATATTTGCCCCAAGTGATCCCATGAAAGAGGAAGTGGGGCCATCAGCTGGATTAAGCAGCAACCAGGAAATTACCACCATATTTTTGAAACAGAAGGAACCATCCTGAAAAGAAGTATGAAAAAAACATAAACACTTGTAACGTGGGGAGAAATCCTGGAGTGGAAGCAGCAGCCATCAGGGCTGGTGTGACCCTGTGTGCCGTGGCACCGGGGGCTCTGCTGGGGCTTGGCAACGCCACCCCCAGCCCCGTGGGTGCGCCCAGCAGCCACCTCCAGCTCTCCCATGGTCACCATGGAGGCATCCCTGGAACCTGCACCCCAGGGTGCAGGGTCACCTCCTGGGGGTGGCAGGAGGTGGTGGGGCCCTGGGATGACATGGGGCTGGGGGCACCCTTGTCTCCCACAGCGGGGGTGTGCAGGCAGAGGGTCCTGCACACCCAGATGAGGGGAGCTTGCATGGCCCGCAGGGGGAGGAGGGTAATGCGTGCACACAAATCTGTGTACGCGTGTGACACACATTGGGATCAGTTACAGAAGAGGGGTTGGAAATTTGTAGTTGCATGTTACTATTTTGTAAGTGGCTGGTATTGTGGTTATGTGTTTTATTGCTGATACTAAGCCCAAAAGTATAGTTCAATAATTGCCAGTTAATTGCATATTACAAATAAATCAATTAATAAACCTCTTTATCCTAACTTGACTTAAACCACATGAACTGAATAGCATTTCCCTGTAACACGCTGCTTCAACAGCAAAATCTCTTCTCTACAGCAAATCTGTTAAACCCTCAAACATAAAAAACCAAGTAGTTTCTATCTACAGGAAGAGTGCTATTACTTTATGCTTCAGTCACTAGGAATTTACATGTTTTTAAGCTCCACATAATTCAGAAGCCTTTTTATTTTGAAATAAAGAGTAAGAGGACAGAAAACTCCCTAAAGATGGCCTTAAATTTAATTTCCTTCGCATTCAAAGCCCTGCTGGAGTATGAAGGCTCCTTTAGAATAAGATAATGGACACATCTAATGAATATCCTTTAGTGATAGTGGAAGGAAGAAGACACAGACAAGAGACTAAATTATTGCAAGGCCTGAAAGAGGAAAAGAATCAACCTATTCTTGGACCACTGCTTAGGAATCTCAATGTGTTCTGCTCATTACAGACACTGGTTACCCAAGTAACTATTGGGTAATAAATCCAGCAAATGTGCATACGAGTAATTCCTAAAAAATAAAAATATATCCTCTTAGAACAGGATAGTATGACTCACTCATTCCAAACTGACTTTTTGTCTTATTTTTGTAGAGAAAGAAAACAGACTGAAAACACGAGCACAGTAACCAAGTTTTGAACTCACAATACAGAATTATATACATTTGGCATTGAAAGGAAGGGTATTAACAACACAATAACCAAAACAACTTCTGTAGTGTAAAAAAGAAAATTTGGAGTCATTAAAAAAAGTATTATATTAAAGCTACCGGCACAGAATAATACTGGAAAAACCTTCAGAGATACCAAAATTACAGTGCAACCTCCAGAATAAAGACCTCACAACAAGAATCGGGTATTTTCCTGAAATGCTACTCAAAGATCAAAAACCCAACATTGTGCTTCAAAACAGATATGAGGAAAGGTATCCAACAGGAAAATTTTTCTGGCTTTGCCTCCAGAGTTTTCTTTGAGAAATAAGGGCCCAATGGATAGCTCAGCCTGCTTTACCTTCCAAAGTTCCTCCAAATTACACAACTTTAACAGTCAAGGAAATTAAAATTGATGATCAGATTAGAGATCTGAGAAAATACACTTTGAGAGCACAGAACTTTATTTTCTTATTTTATGAAATGATAAGTCCCATTTAATCACAACTGCTCCTCCAAATCCTTAAATGCCACCTTCACTTCAGGCAATAGTTGTGTCTGCCAGATAAAATGGTAAGCACTACAGGTCTGGACCTCTCTGGCTACAGAGGATGCAGATCGCCAGTCTCTCAACAAATGCATGACCGATCTAACTCCTGGACTAGTCGCTAGATTTGCACCAAAGGTACCCAACTCATCTTCCATACAGGCTTAGGGGAATCCTGACAATCCCCAAAACATTGGGGCACCTATCATTTAGGCCTGACTCAGGTACCCGCTCAGACACATCCCCATGGTTCCTGCTTTCTAATTAGATTTATCTAGACAGGTGTCTTGCTTGGCATGGAGTAGGTCTAAACAAGGGGAAGGCATTTCCCTTGCTAAACTGACTAGTACTCTGAGAATTACCCATAAATAGGACTGAGCGATCAAAAAACCGCTCTAATGCTCTCCAGAACACAGCAATGGCATTTTACATAGTATCACATCCCCTAAAAGTCAAAAAAAAAAAGAGACCTACCCTCCTCTTTGAGTCCAAATAGAATTGCAAAGGAAAAAACTAGAGTGTCACGAGCATAACTTCCAACTAGGTTGTTAAGAGGAATACTGTGAAATGGTTAGAGTGTAAGAGCTTTCTTCTTCCTTGAAAATATCACTGTCTCTTTAGATGGTTTCTGGATTTGGCCAGCTTGGGTGACAGTGCTGGATATTAACTGCCTTGAGTCCCTCTACAAATAGATACTGCCATCTTAGTGTGGGCACTGCAAAATCCCTGCAGTAACTAAACCCATAGCCATCTCTGTGGCAAAGAGTTGAGAGCTCTCAACCACCACACACAATCTTTTATCCACTGCAACTTCTTCAGGACAACTGTTATGTTCACAGTGGTCAAAATAGCTCTAAATTGTGCTGCAGTATTGGAAATATGTAATATAGCCCTCAGTGATGTGTCTATTAGCTGCCCCTTGGATGACAGGAATGAAAATACTCTTTCACACTCTTGGTGCTTGAGGAAACTTGTCAGGAAATCAAGACTGCGCCAGCTTAAATCATACACTACAAAAGTCCACGGTAGTTAGCACTCTTACTTGCAAAGCAGCCAGTGATTAACTCTTCCTACCAAACAAATCCAACCATTTCAACGCATCTTTTGGGATCATGTTTGCTAGCTGTTGCACATTGGAATCTGGGAGTACTATCACCCCAAGCAAACTTGTCGTAAGGTGGGCACACACATACCCACCATCTCTTTCACAACTTCCATCTCTGTCATCAATGTGGCACATACCAGAATGACACCTTTTTAGCTGGCTTATCTTACCCCCATTCACATGAAAAGCCCCCAACGCAACCCTTGATCAACACAGCATTAGGCAACCAGAGATGACACTGTAAACATAACACTAGCGCCCTATCAGGGAACTGCAGCTAAAATAAAAGGGGACAGTGGAAGGATGTTGTGTCTCTGGCAATTCTCACCTGAGGAGGAGGAAAAGACCCAACAAAACTTGAAGAAAATAAAAGGATGAGTCCTAAGTATACTGAAGTCTACTGAAGATTCTGTCCAGGACAACAAAAACACACTTTCAAACAGTATCACGGTAGGTTTTTATGTTACAGGACCTGGAGAACCAGCAGTCACTGTCACAAAGCATGCTTGGGGCTGGTGTAGCAGGTGGACAAAGGAATCTCTTGCTCCAAGCCAATCTGAAAGGCACATAAGAGTGGGGCTGCAGAAAGTAGAAAAATGAACCTTGCTGTATTGCCCGCACCATGGGAGGAGAAGCACACCAGGAGAGGGTGTGTCGCCCCACCTGGTGTGCCTGCTGGGCACACTGCCACCGGGGCCAGGAGCACCCAGCATCGGCCATGGCTCCCGTGCCAGCTCCTGTTCAGCACCTGGGAGAGCGCCCGTGCCTCCCCCACCCAGAACCATGGACACGCCACCACCCGTCAGCCAGCCTCGTGCCACACTGCCACTGGACGCCTAAACTGCTTTCGGGCCTTGGCGTGTAACTTCAGCTTCCCGTTAGGTCAAGAGTCAAAGCAGATCTGCTCTTGTGTTTCTTGGAGAAGCACCACCATAACCTTCCTCCAAGAACAGTCCCCAGTCACAACATCAGTCTAGACCTAGTTCACCCTGAGCTAACCTTCTCATCTCAAGCTGCTATTGACTGAGAAATATTAGGTTGGGGAAGAGGAGAAGGGGAAGGAAAATCTGCCTCAGATTCTGATATATATTGCATAGACTTATCTACCAGGAGCAACTTAAGACACAAGAATCAGACAGTTTTCTAAAGAACATGTAGATGAATCTAATAGAGATGGTGGCTTTTCTTAACATAAGGATAGTCATGCTGCTTAGCAGCTACTTTCAGGTACCTGCAAGACCAGGGCTCAGTTAAGATCTTTTATGCCAGAGGAAAAAGCAACAGTAGTTATAAAAGCATTTCAAGTTGTATATAGGCAGGAAAACATTTTACTCTCCTATTAATATGCAACATACAAACATCTACACTAAAAAGAGTGATGACAGACTGAGGCATCTCCTCAGGGATGGAGACTGCAAGAAGGAAACAAAGGACTAATGAATTCACTATGGACTTTCTGATGTTGATACAGGACAATCAAGAAGCAGGCATGGCCCCTTCAGAAACTGTTGACCAAAGGATTCGGACTGAACACCTGGGCAGACGAACATCAGTGGCTGAATGTACGTAAAGACTAACGAGGCTATGAAAGGAAAAAAACTAGAACACCATCACCTTTTTTTCTCTCCTTAGAAAAAGCCCTCAGCCAATTTCTAGTTTGAAATGTGTCATGCTTACAGTGACATTTGTCCACGTTAATGCTGCTTGCAGACCTGCAAGGGCATTAATGGTGGTGCTGACAATTCCTGTTTATCTCCATAGGCCTGGTGGCAGCTAACAATTTTCATACCAAGGAAAGGAGTCAGCATGTTGTCATCTTGGATCTGTTTGCTTGGAGTGCAATTACATAGAAAGAAACCACTCTTGAGTGGGAAGGCTGTGCCTGCTAGGAACACTACATCACTGAGTATCAAGTAAAGAGAGACATATTCAACATAATGTGAGGAAAATTGATCATTGCTACATCTGCAGGACACTTTCTACTTCATAAAATGCAGATAGAAGTAAGTATAGGATGAGCAGGGCAAAGGGGATGCTAACTTGCTTTCCTCTTGAGATTTTTATTCTTAAGTGAATAAAACTGGGCTCACAGATTGCTTAGAAGATTATTTGAACTTAGACTTCTTCCTTTGTTCAGAAGAATTAGATTTTGGTACTGTCACATGAGCTCTCTGGAGGGGCATCCAGCTAGTTGCAGTCTACAATGAGTCTTTTCCTGATTTTTTGTAGGAAAGAGATTGTCAGGGATAGCATGATTGTGTGCTATGTACTCCATCTTTCGCCCATGCCTCTGGGCTGAGCACAGGAAAAGAGAATGGAAAGCCAAGGTGTTACTGTTGAAGTCTAGAGGTACTTTCTGTCCTTCTGGCTCCACCTTTACCACTGAGATGGGTTAATAAAATCTGAAGCCAGTTCTTTTTCCACTTCAAAAGCAGGGCTGCATTTTGAGTCACCCTTATTAGAAACAGCCAGACTCCACAGAGAGATGAAATAAATCCCGAACAGGCCATTCTCCATATTGCTATTTATTATCAACCTATCTCCTTTCCTGAAGGGTTACAAAGTTACCAGCATCTGAAGTCATAACAGAATGGGATGCTGATTGAAAGGGCAATTTTCTCACAGATCAGACTTTTCCTTAGACAGTTCTGGAAACTGGATGAAATCACTGACTTGTTAATTTTTATTTTCTTTTTTAAATGAAATGTTAAATTTCCCCTCAAAGAAGTCTACAGCAAGGTTGTCCAATTAAGCCTCTGATCGCATTGGAACGACAAACTCCCCCTGTGGAGGACTCCCAAAATTCAGGGTATTACCCAGGTGCCAATGACCAATGGGCCTGGATTTGCCTGGCAGCACAATCAAACCTCTGCAGACTTAATTTTAACGTATCTTTGAACCTCCAAAAGAAAGAAAAAACAAAAAAAAGTGTGAAAAATCACAGCTGTGGCTTACAAGGTAACAAAGACAAGGTGCTGCAAGAAGGGCTCACCGTTTAAAAATTCACAAGTATATATAAACATCAAAAGACAGATTACAAAAAGTGCAATAACAAACAAATAAGTAACACACTTGGAAAATAAATGGAATTTCCACATCAGCTCAGCAAATGCTCACAACAATAAGGAAGTTTCTCTTCCGGAACTACCATAAAATCCTACACTTAACTTTTAATGGCTGGAGCCTCCCAGCTAGTCTAGAAGACACTCCACAAAGAGGCTTTCTAAGAGAAGTGATCAATGTGGTTTCACTGACAGTTTTTTTGAAAAATGATGAGCTAGCTACATGCCTCTAGTAAGTGTTTAAGTCTAAGAACTCAGTATGTTATGCTTATGAGTTTCTTTATTCACTATATGGATGTAATTACCTCAGAGAAAACTGTCATCGTTTTGGTAGTATTAGACTTCCAAATTTAAAAGAACAACAACAAAAGAGAAGTGGACACCATGTTTACGTCAACCTGAATGCATGTAAGAGAAAACAAGTTTGCTGCTGCTATGTTTTCTTACAGACTACTAAATTAGCATTATGCTATGGGAGAACTAAGCCTTCTCTAATGCTTATTTCTAAACTCCAGAGAGATCTACACAAAAACCAGAGGGACAGAAGACAGAAAATAACACAGTGAAATGATGCAACTAAGGAGTAAGAGAAAAGAGTAGAAAGTTAATATTTAAAACCCAGCACGCAGGGTCGCTCGGTGCTCTGTAAATAGTGCCAAGCACTCACAGTACTCACTAAATGTATCATCTCCAGTTTATAAAGGAAAACTGCAGAGCTTTTCCTCAAATAATTGCATTACTTCTTACACTTTTAAAAATCAAATTGTGACACGTTGTCTCACCTGAACCTGACCCAGAAGAATAATCATCATCATCAATTGGATAGACGCCTGATGCTTCTTCAACAGAGCTGTTGTCAAGGTATAAATCTTTATCAGAGGTCAAATCTGCTCTCTGGAAAACAGATAAGAGGGAATGGTTAAAAAGATAACAGTTCTCCAGCACAGCAGTCTCTTAATCTTTGCTCCTATTCCCGAAGCTGATGATGGCACACTGAACAGTTTATACTTTCAGTTTATGTAACACGTTCATCTAAAATGTTAAAGAAATTTGTAAAATTATAGCATTAAAAAAATGTCAAGGTTGCACAATGAAAACTAAGAAACCACGCAATCTTTAGGAAGCAAGCCCCCTTCAAATCACACTTCATCTCATTAAATGCATGAACGAATAAATAGGATTTGCAATATACTCTGCAGAGCTTCTGCAACAAGAAAGAAGCAAATCCCAGGACTGAAGCCCTCTGTCAAGATCTCAAATATACAAATCTATAAACCGTTATGTGAAGTCTGTCATTTGATCTCAAATGGGAAGCAACAAGAGCACGTATCAAAAACCATCTCAGATGTACATTGAGTCAAACCTCACAAAACTCTTTGTAAGTTAGAACGAACAACTGGGACTACAAAATACAAGTGTTTCCAAGACAGTGCTGTTGATTAAGGATTATGACATTTCCAGCCAGATCAGACAGCACATCTCCAAAATTCTGGTCAGGCAAGATGCTCCAATTCCTAAACGGACACATCTCTCCTAAAATTCAGCTGTAGCTTCAACAGGCTAAAAAGTTGGCTTCTCTTGACTTTCACCACATTTTTATGTCTCCAAGTATTTCCCCGCTAAAAAAAGATTCTGCTAAAATGAGCTGATAATAGAACAAGGTATCAGTCATCCTTTTAGGCTGACAATTCAGGTTTTGAAAGACTAGAAATTGTCTTCCTCCACAGCAGCTTGCGCTTTCTCAACAGAGCATAAACTTCCTTACGGGAGCCATGTATCTCTGATGATTGAGAAGGTACCTGCCATTATTACTACTATTGCTTTTACCAGCATTTCTGTGAATGCCCATTTGCCACACCTTGTTGAAGAAAATATGACAGTTGTAGATGGAGTTTTAAGTCAAAAAGCAATACTATACCAAACTGAGTCTTTCCTTTATACCATATAATCACTCAAACCTGCTGCTCTGAGTCCCAAGGGTTTCCACCTGACTTTTTACTGCATGGCAGTGATTGCCCATTTTATTCTACCCAACATTTACTGTAGCTTTCCTAAAGGGGTACCAAACTGTGAAAGGGGTAACTTCTGTATGCAAAGACCCACATCTGACTTTCCGAGGTAATTTTTTTCCCAGAGGTCTAAAAAGTATTGTTGAAGACACTTGTGACTTCTTTTTTCAGGAGGCTTTTAGCAATGGATTCCTGTTCCAAGCTTCTAAGCTTCTTCACAGCAGAAAATTGCTCTTCAGTTTGAGCTAAAATAAAATAATTATTCATAGAAAGCAGAAAGGCCATCCTGATTATTAGAGTATTTCAGGGTAAAAGACCTTTGCACTGGGGGTACCTAACACTTTCCTGAACAGCTTTGAACTAAAATAGTATTACCCATTTTTTCTTTTAAAGGGAAAAAGAAAACCAACATACTTGGTCAAAGTCTACTCTTGCTGTGGTAGCTTTTACTGGTGGATGAAGAAGAAAAAGCCCTGTTTTTAAGACAGGTTTACAAAAGGCCTGCTCTCATTTGCTGCTGCTAGTTCACACGGTCTGCCTGGAACTGGCTGCAGTCCAAAGCAGAAATTCAAGACGACGTCTGGTCACCATCAAATGACTTAATTCTTTTAAAAGATGTCTCCAAAGGAAGGCCTGAAGTGGCTTGTAGGTGTATAGGTGGTATTGTAATTAAGACACAGCTGAGACTGTTTCCGTATAGGAAAACAACTCCCTGTCATGAGACAAATATCCTGCTGTTGATCAGGCTGCCACAATGGACCAAGCCACTTCTCTCCATTTTACCTTCAGCCACAATTGTGGTACAAAACAGCCCACTCCTCAGTATCAGGCAGGAAAAAACAAAACATATTTAAAAGGAAATGCAGGTGGCTGACCACGAGTGTAGAAAAGGCACACAGTATTCAAAAGATATCAGAGGTAGTAAATGTTACCCAACGCCAAGCTGGGAAAAAAATTTAAAGACCTACCTGGAGAAATTTCCTAACAATGGAAATTGCCAATAGCTTGTGGCAACAGCTGAGAAACTGCCTGAGTTTGCAAACGTTAGTGAATGAAAACCAGTCTGCATGAGAACAGACCTGTCACACATCCATGCCCAGAACTTTTAGCGCTGAATCAAAATATTAACTTAGCAATCAATGTATTCCCTAGGCCATTTCCCACTTCTGTCTATATCAGAAGCAAACTTAGTAGAATTCAAAAACTGGACGAAACTCCAAAATACCAATCCCTCTCCAAAACAAACAACCCTGTTTTTCTTGCTTTTTCCAGCCTCACAGGAGTCGGAGAAGACAGAAATGATCCCTGACAGTTCTTCTAAAGATTCAGTTTTTGTAAGAGCAGCTAACCCAATCCAGCCCAAGCTGCAAGCGCCTGGTCAGCCAGGCTTCCCACCATCATATTCACTCCCTTTCTTTCGATGAATTATGGCTTTTCAGCTGCCAAAAGCTTTCATTTCTAGCTATGCTGAGATGTTCTCAAGATTTAAACCAGCTGAAAACAGAGGAACAGAAATGGAAGAAAAGCCTGGGTAGTTTTCAGCAGCAATTTGAGCATCCGCTGTATTTTATTCTGGGGATGCAAAGGATACAGTGTGAAACATTATTTAATATCTAGTATTGTGGATGGCACAACTCCACCAGAATGAGAAAACTATTCCCCACAGTCTTACAGATCCAGTACAATATTTACTGTAGGGAGAAATATATGGTATAGTGAACCCCAAATGCATTCAGATCAAACATAAAGTTCCACCTCAGGAAGATGCTCTGCAGCTTGTCCGGCAGTGCCCCTTCCTTCAGTGCATTTCCTGCAGGAATGATTCTCGTCTAGTGGAACTCGGGCAGGACACAAGCACCTTCTCAAACCAATGGCACAAAGAAGCATACTCTAGCTTAAAAATCCCCAGGTATTTCCATAGATAAATGCATTGCACTGTTCCTAAACAGACTCTCTTTGCCAGTTGGCTAGTAGACTTGGGGTCTTGAGCTTGCACCTCTTTTCCCAGTTGCTCAGAAGCACGTAGCTGCCTTAGGCCACTTGGAATGAAAACTGCCTTAAGGTCAAGAATAAAAAGAAAAGCCCAACAGTTAAAAAAAAATGCAGAGCCGTTAAAAACAATTCTGTGAAGAATGAGCTTAGGAAAATTAGAAGACGGTTAATGAAAATAAAAGAATACTTCACGCTGCTTAAGTGAGTATCAAGCACTGAAGCCATGCTTTGCAATTTTATGCTATGTAAAAATAAATTTGATTTAGTATTTGCTCTAGAAATGTTTTCTTGCTTGTCAGCTAGGAATCCATGGGGACCCATGGACTACTTCCAGGGTGCTCACAAAAGATAAATTGGAAAAACAAGTTTGTTTTCAGTAGGCTTTGACAGAGAAAGGTCTGTGCTAGCACTTCAGTATGCTTAGGAGGAAAAAGAAAAAAGCTTGCAAATTCTAACTCCATATATCTCTTTGTAGCTATTATGAAGGCCAAATATTTAAGGGACTATTTCCTATGGCTAACAACTAAAATGAGGGCCCTCATGTCACTTTTATGTAACAGCCTTATTTTCAGATCTATTAAAACGGCAGGAACACCAGGCAAGGAGGTCTCTGTTATCAGTCCTTTCATCTGGCCCCGAAGCCACAAAAACTGCTCGTTACCTCTTGACAGAGATTGCATTCTTGTCCATCATTGTTATCCCACTTACGTTTTTATTCCAAGAATATAATGCTGCAAAATCCTATGACCTAAATACTTCACATGCTACATGCCAGTGATCACTGATTCCTGTCTGGTTATTGACTACACTGGCATAAATCTAAATCTCACGGATGTAGTGTAGATTAGCACCCATTAAGTACTAGATAAAAGATATTCTCATACCAGTTATATGTTGAATTTGAAATCTCAAAGTCTTTATTTTACCTAAGCTTACATTTTAAATTATTTTTAATTTAAGAAATTTAGATCATCTGAGACATATTTAAAGAAAACCCTCATTCTGACACTAAATGTGAGAGGAAACAAAGCAAAAAAGCTTTTTCTGACTTATCATCTCATAAAAGGCATAAATCATTCATCAAAATTACAATAGCAAAAAACTGAAAACAATCTTCAGACAACCGGAGGGCTGGGAAAGGATGGCACGCTTCGTTTAAAAAAAGAAGTACAAAGTGCCCTGTAATAGCCATTCCCTTTTCCAGTCCTGATATTACAGTCAGTCCTCCCATCACGTGGGGATGATTTAGGAGTAAGACATTAAAGACTTTCATGACATGTGGATGAAGCCAAGAAAGCTGGTGTGAGGAGCAGTGAAGAAGTAATGTCTACCATGGCTGTCGTGGCTGTTTGAAACTCAGACGGAAGAGCAACGAGTAACTGACATATGGAAGGAAACATTTTATTACTTACAGATGCACTCAAATTTCTGTTCTCTGCCTTTTTAGGTATATGTATGGGACACAGAATTTGAGGTTTGCAGCTGGGTTATTAATGGTACGTTGCCTCCCTTTTTCCCCAGATGGAAGTCTTTTAGATGTAACCCGTTTAGTATGCACAGAACCAGAGACTAATATTTTAAAAGTGATGTTATATCCCAAATATCTAAGCCAGAAGGCTCTGAAAATTTGCAAGCATTACAGTTGTTGATTAGGTGGAGATCTTATATGTAAGAAGGAGAAAGAAAACAGATTTTCCTCTTCTATTAACAGATCATGCTGTTCTGTTAGTGCTTGTATAAAAGCATGTTCAGCTGGTGAGTCTGAGTTCACTGAAGTGATGCATTCTTCGTATACACTACATTTTTGGAAAGCTAACTACCTGAATGCATTTATCTGAAGCCTGGGGGCCACTGCAGCGACTCCCAGTGAAGGTAGGAGAAAAGGCAGTTGTGAGAAGGAGAACCTGGATTTACCCCTAGGCTTCCCACAAAAGGAACTATGATCTGCCACCCAACAGGGGTTAGTCCTAACAGCCCTCAGCATTGCTGACCCCAAAGCTGGCAAGCGCCTTGCGATCATTGTTCACCATTTCTTTGCTTTCCCTCATCACACAAGGAAAGCTATTTCACCGGTGAGACTGTCCCATGCAGAGTTCATTAACCTTGTCCATGAATGACAGTCATGATTTTAAACAAAAAACCTCTACAGCGCAAAACTTGAAAATCAGATTTACACCTCAAAGCACTAGGTTTTCCCAGAGAAATGTGGTAACCAGAAAAGCATCCACCTTCCATTTCTCATCGTGTTACTGGTTCTCAGAGATGAGCCTCTGCTGGCTCTGGCAGTGTTCATCGACCTCCTTCAGCCTGTGCATCCCTACACTGCCCACGTGTACCCTGCTACAAACACGTCATTTTGAAGTGGGATTTTATGTTATGAGGCATGTTTACCACTAATTGTCTTGTTACAGATGCCTTTCTTTTCACTGATACTACAGCTGGGCACAGACAAAAAGGGAAGGAACTAAGTAGTCCCCACTATTTCCTTTCAAGGTGGTGGTGGCCACTTTTAAGGACCCGCAGGCCAAACTCTTCCCAGCAAACCCCCCTTCATTACACTGTGCCAACTCCGGTGGGGCCTTCGGCACAAGTGGGAGACACAGTGGTGGGTGGTTGTGGGATTTTTTGAGAAATCAGACACTAATAATTAGTGACATAATTTAAGCACAACACTCTAAGGACTCCCCGTTTTCTTCCTTGGAGAAACCATACTGCCCACACAACGGTGCTGTTAGCGGAGTGGGTACTGGCTGCAGGAAAGCTGCCCTACACCACGCTCTGGGTAACTGTGATCACAGCAAAAATATTCTTTCCATAACAATTGGCCCGGGATCGAATTTTGCAAGTTTGGGAGCAAGGGTTTCATACAGAAGCCAACATCTGCATTGCTTATTTTCCCTGAATCATTTTGACATGGTTACCATCTCCCAGTTTTACTTCAGAATGGCTTAAAACCCTCCAAGCACACCCCACGGCTGCTGCCTTTCTGTGCCAGTCATCCCACTCATTCACGTGCCCAATGTGAAAATCAGCCTTGCGATGGGACCTGCCTGGATCAAATTTACGAAAGCCACCACCCCCCCCACCGCTGGCTTTAGCCAATTAAATAACAAGCTGTGATTGCCGTGACTCACTCTGGAGGGCTCGTTTCCAAAGGTATTTTTAAAAATACCTCAGAAGACATTTGCTGCCCTTCTTCAGGTAAAGGTGGAAGAGGAAATCAGCTTTGTACAGGTGTCCCTACTAGCGTTGTTAAGTTGGGTGTTTGCCCACGGGGACAGGGACAGTGCCAGCAGCAGTGCGGCAGGCTGAGACCCTGTCTGGTGCAGTGCAGAGCTGCTACCGCGGCTGGAGCACATGCCAGAAAGATTATTCACGCTCCTTGTACCTCATGCAGAAGAACTTCCTGATGCTGCACAAAACTATAGCTTTAGGCCTTCAATCTCTCACGACAGATAAAGAAAGGGTTTGACCACTCGTGGCTGCTGAGGAAAGGCGGAGAGCCCAAAATAAACACAAGCACTGCAAACTGCTTCTACCACTGCTAGCATTCAACAATAGAGGAGTCTACCAAAAGAGCTGATTTACAGAGATTGCTTCATGTCAGAGCCAAGAGTCAAAATATGCTGGCTCTTAAGATGCGCACAGTCTGTTACGCCAGACTAATTACCAAAACAGAGGCGTAGTTGACAGGGACAGCATTAATAAAACTACTCTTGCCGGTGTCAGGCATTTCAGCAGTCTATGTCATGGCTCGGACTAAAGAAAATACACTGCATCCATGGTGCTCACAGGGAAACTCTCCAAGGCAAAGAGCCCCCCAGGATAAGGAGACACCAACAAGCCACCACCATGTCAGCTACTGTTCACTTATGGGCATGCACCAAAGAAATTACTCTGCTGCAGTTGATAGATTTAAGTTCACACTCTTCATGAAGTCAAAGAAACTCATGTGCCTGTTTTCTAACAGTCATCTGTGCCTTTAGATATATTCCCTAATGTGTAATTACATGCCATATGGTACATTATGCGATAACAGAACTTAAAAAGATAACAGGAGAACTTGTTTAAGCTTAATTGAAAATGTTTTTCTTCCCATTATAAAAGCTCACAGATCTGTGTAGTGGGTCTTTGGCCTGCTTACAGTTTTTGAGCTGAGGCTTGTCCTGCCTTGAGGAGAAAGATAAATGTCCTTGAAAGTTCTTGCCTGTTCGAGGTAAATTCCAATCGAATAAGCTTCTATCTTTCCACTTCTTTTCAGAGTCTGATTTCCAGTTATGCATCATTTATACACCAGATGCACACAGAGACTAAACTTCAGTCTATTAATCTAACCCCTTGTCCAGAAACTGTGTTGCCCAGACACAGTTGTTGGGACAGATGTTGCTCCATGAAGATGCAGGAGGGAGGCGAGCAAGCACAGCAGCAAGATCAGGAAGAGCTTTCTATCCTTATGCACAAGTACCAAAGGCACAATTTGTGATGAAGGACAGATCAAACAACTTGCTCCACGCTCTCCAGCTCCAACAGAAATTTAGTAAATGAACAAAAAGAGATCCTCATCAGTTATTCAACAGCCCTCCTAGGCTATCCAACTAGGCACAAGTCCACGTGAAGTAGTATTAAAGGACTGCTAGCTGAGTGAGACCGTAGTTGGGTCTGCCCCTACAAAAGATGCCTTCATCATCCACCCTGCAGAAGATACCTACATCTTCATTCAGTTATGCAGAATTTTCTGGAACAACAAAGCTTTACCTCTGTGGATCTCTGCCACTACTATACCCCAGCGAAGAGCAGTTCTTCACCTGGGCAGAGTCTCTTCAGAAGTCCCACAGCCTCATCTCACAACTCAGCAAGGAAAAGCTATCTTGATCACAGGATATGAAACCACAACATTTTATTTTCTTTCTCCAGCAATGAAAGTTTCTTGCAGTTCTACAAAAATTCATGCTGAAAGCCCATGCTCGAGAGGGGACCAGACCCATTGGTCTTTCCCCAGACCTACAGCCAGAGAGCTGCATGGTCAGATCACCTCCACACAGGCTACAGGTTAGGACAAAGGGACCTTCCTAACCCAGTGACCACATAAACTTACTCCAACTCAAAAATGATTACTTGGGAATGATAGAGGGGCAGGGCAGGTCTGATACACGAACCCAAGCAAACAGTGCTGCTGTGCTGCTTACGTGAACCCCCTGATTTGACATTATATCACATTCCCTGACTCCACACCAACAGGTCTTTCTCTCCTTGTACATGAAACGCAGAACTGAACACTGCAGCTTAGTTGTCTTCTTTACCTTGAAAACCTCAAGACTTCTTAACAGTCAGGGTACAGTGCACAGCAATTCTCATTTCCCATGTAAAAGCAGAAGTTTAATACCAATGTTTCTCCAGGAACCCCAAAATTAAAAGACTCAAAGCCCTCTCATCTTTCATGCCAAGCCATCAATCAGTGCAAAGAACAGTTTATTCTTCAAATCTGCCTTTGACGTAGGCATGATACAACGGGGAAACTATTTTAGAAGGGCTACAGCTGAATCAGCTTCCGAAGCACCACTCCAGACTGAAATATTAAAGGGCAATATGCAAGCAAAACAGCATCAGAAGCCAGCAGCCAGCGATGTGCATCACAGATTGATTTATCTCAATTAGCATAGCAATTTTCTGCACGTTTTCCAAAAAGCACCCATTGGTTTCACCAAAAATAGGATCAAAACCACCATGCAAATCGTTGTCACAGCTCAAAATGCTAATCAGTTTTTTAAGGACACATCAGCCCATGTGTAGACAGGTTAAATTTAAGGCACAGCCGTGACCAAAAAGCTAAATGTGCTCCTTTGAAAATGCTGAATGAAGAGGTTAGCCTGTCTTCGAATCACCAGTCCCAAGCCTGACAGTAACAGAAGATGCAGGTAGCCTTTGGAATAGAGGTCATAACTACACGTACCTGCCCCAGTCAGTGCTTTTAAATCTAACGCGTGCTGGCTCTTCCACACACACCTCCCCTCTCCTTTCATGCTTTACTGATCCTTTTTCCTAATCAATCAGAAGAACTAACACTTATATTTTCCTCCCTCCTCTTGAGAATGTGGATGAATGATTAAAGCTGCCAGGGTAACCTCTTTGGCATGCATGCCAATAACTCCCCACCTAATAGCCTTTCCTCTGCCTCGCTGCCCTGGCCCACTGGTGATTACTGCAATCCCTTGAAGTGGTCAAATTGCAGGGCAGCCCCCATGGAAACCTATTTGGAGCTGTTCGAGCTCATACCAAAGAATGATGTTTTTAATACAGATTGTTCTTTTTAAAGCCCTACAAAAGTAGCTGTAATCAATTGTAGTGGGAGCACCTCCACCAGTTTCAAAAGCCCTGTATTGATTCCTTTCCAGTCAGTGGATTTCAACAAAATAACCCCATGCAAGGAACCCAGAATCAACTAATGTGAAATCATTTAAATTAAGATATTTTTGCCATTTGTAGCAAGAACTGGCAATAAACTGCCTCAATCAATTACATTCCTTTTGCATAAACAGGGAAATTACATATAAAACAACTATATTATTAAAGTTACATTAAGCACCAATTAAATATTACTAGCAAAGGTTATGTATGGCAACTGAAGTTGTCAAAGATGAGGAGGAATCAGACTTGACAGCTTAAGGAGTGAGCATTTCCAATTCTTGAACGCATAATCTATTATTCAATAGGGACTTATGGAACAACAAGGTCTGCGAATCTCTCAGGGCACACTTCTGTTTGCCACCTGCGGCCAGCAGACTTTTGGTGACATCTCACCAAAGCTCCCCACAGGTGGAAAAATGGCCACCGGTAGATCTGAAATCTGTTGGATATTTCTAAAATTGCGTGCTATGGTAGCAATTAGCTGAAGGAACTTCCCTCCCTCGCACAAACACATGCAACCTATTTCAGAAGATGGTCATAAACTGCTCTAAATGAAGAGAAATCCTGGCTCCTCTAGAACCCAGATGAATGTTGGTGGTAACACATTCATATCCCAGGTTTGCTAGATTCTTACTTAAGGAAAGTAGAGTTCAAATAAGTTTTAAGTATGCTTAAATGAAGCACCTTTGTACCAGGACTCTCAGTTTCATTGCAATAGAATACGCAGGCTGTGCACTCAACACAAGAGGAAAGAACCACCCTTTAAACTACTACCTTAAAAAAAATCACTCAACCAAGAAACTCCAAACTATCATCTTTATACTACTTCGGGTGCTGATAGAGAAGATTTTCTGCTCAAAACTGGTACTGTCTAATGATGCAAACTGCAAACTCAAACTGCAGATCAATGTTAACTTCGCGTTAGCCAGCAGAACATCCTGCATGTGCCGACTTCTTTCTCCAGTCCTTGAAGGTGACCACAACTTCATTTATTCAGGTAACTACTTCCATCTTGTTGGGTGGTGGCTGGAAGCACAGAGCTAAGGGATCAGCTTGTCCTCTGGCAGGAAAAGCACTGGTAAATCCAAAACTGGGTTAAATTAGGCCAGAAGCCATAATCTTTGCAGCTGAAAAGGATATATGGTATCAGTGCTACCCTTTCCACTGGTATAGTCCTCTCAGACAGAGAGAGCAAACACAGAAAGCATTGATCGACCAGGTACATCCTTGTGAGATACCTCTTTGTATCCCAGACTCCCAAACAGTAAGACAACAAAGATGACTTTATTGCTGTTTCCAGGTGCCAACTAGTCTAACACCCACTCATCTCACTGGTCTACAAGATTAAGTTGTTGGATTCGGCACTCTGATCCTGTCTTACTTAACTGAATTTTTGCTACAAAGGCTTGGTGTTCATATCCTCTTTGATGCATACAAAGATAAGAAATGAGTTTACTTCAGATGGGATAAAACATCACTCTAATAACTTCCACTGTAAAAGCAGCTGAGTGAAATCAGAGATACAGCAGCTTGTACAGACGATGTGGCTTCAGGAACAGTCTTCTGTCTGGTATGCTGCCCTTCAGGCATGACTCCCCTCCTTCCACCAGGGAGAAGCAATGGGTGCATCACCGACACAAGCCTGCCTGACTCCCCAGCCAAAGACAGACAGGTTGGGCTGGGGGACACACACAGCACCCCGCCTGCAGCGCCAACTTCTTAGCCAGGTGGGGCCAAGGAAAGAAGGAAGGATTTTCCTTCCTGCCCTCCCTCCGTCTTAGACTCTCCTGGCAGCTCTCTGGGGCTTGCAGTGCAGCGTCGGACTGGGCAAAGGAACCAAGGGGACAATTTCTTCTGAAGACAAATACAGACCAGGGATGCATTTGGAAAATAGGTGGATATACTGAGCAAAACCACTAAAAGAGAATTTGAACTATATTGTTAGGAATTTTGTCCAGTTTTGCAGCTGGCTGACCCCCTATCAACTGCACAGCAAGAGAAAACAAGGCAGAGCCTCAGTGAGGCAGCCTGCTGCGAGCATCCATACCTGCGGTAAGATACTTCCGCACACCGTAACAATTAACATGCATTCATATTCCTGAGAAGAACCATCTAACATATGTCTGCTCTTAAAAAAACCCACAAACCTACATAGAAAGCATCAAGCTGAAACCACATAGTATGAGATACACTAAAATAAAAGAGTTACTCCATGAGCAGTGGAAAGGCTGACACCTGATTTTCTACAGAGGTTCCCCTCCCAACCACAGCCCCAGCTCTTGCGCCTTCCCCCTGTGCTACTCCCTCCCTATGAGCTGCGCACGTGCATGTGGCAGAACGTGGATCAAACAACTCTGAAGATGAACACACAGGAATTTCCCAAAATAAAAGTTTCAACTGGAATTACATAAGGGACCACCTTCAAACAGCACGTTACAGTTTTTTGGTTTAAAGCATGGTCAAGAAAGCTGCTGTTTTAATCAAAGGATTAGTGAACTGCTAACATAATCTCTCCCAGTTATCACAAGTGGCTACCTTTAATGAAAACTGGTTGAAATAAGCTTCATATTGATTAACTTCAGCTGATGTTTTAAAAATAATGCTACATAAAACCAGAACCAAAATAATTACATTATAATTAAGGTAGGGATAAATTACACTGTATTTGATAAATTAGCTTCCCTTGATTTAAAGGAAAGCAAGCCAGGTAAGTTGTTTGACAGCATTTTTAACAGTCATAGAGCTGACTGAAGAGTAAAACACAACAAAGATTCTTAATGGTATTAAATATCAGTTAACAAAGAACAATCCTTTCTTTCTAGCATTTATACTTTAGAGTTCTGCTGAAGGGAACAAAAACCTCAGTATTTCTATAGCCAAACTCCAAATCTTCATAAAACTGTTCCAGCACCATCAATACAAGGTTAGCAGCACTCTACAATCTTTACTGCCTTATCAACAGACTGAAGCTTTTAAAAATCCATATGCCTACAAAACCTCCTGGAGCTGTTGCACATTGAGGATTTCACAGCATTATTGACCTGGGCAGCCTCTTTATCCTCTGTAAGTTATTTTAAGCAACTTTCTGCCAGCAAGCAAGTCTCTTTGTTAGGCTTTGTCTGTATTATTGCTAAAGCACTGCTTACAATACAGCACAAAACGTGGAGGTACTAAGCAGAAACCAGAAAGGGGTCTGTCAAGTTCCCTTTTTATTTCTTTCTTTCTCCACTTTCCTGATATGCTTCTAATACCCTATAGATCACTGCCCCGCTGCCAGGAATCTGGCTACACACCTAAGCACCTCCTGAGAGGGAGTAATGTGAATGTACAGCAGACAAAACAGACCAAATCCACATATTTTCGGGAACATGCTATTTAACTTGTACACTTTCTTTTGCCTTGTGGCACTTTTATTTATATATATATAAAAATAAAGTTTATATATAATTAGAGAAACAGAAGCTACCAAGTGTATTTACCTATTGAGTAAGAAAACACATTACCTGGCTTGGGAGGTGAGGAAGGGAAGAAGAAAAAGAAAGGTAAATTTCTCACACTTCAACCTCAAAATGCAAACACTATGCTTTATTTTTAAACCCCTCATCAGATAAAGGTCTGTAGCTTGAGGATCATATTGCCATGGCATGGTACGAAAAGCAAACCTCAACCCGACACATATCTGCACACATCAAAAAGCAGTCTCATGGTCTTCTGCAGGCTCGTGTCTGGAGGTATCAACCGAGAAGGCCAGTGTTAGCACAGCACTCTTCCTTGGATTGTAACCTATGAATAGCCATAGTCAAGCAGCCACATCCATGCTTCTTCTACTTTACTACTTATAAAAAATATTTCTGGGGTGATCCTGGTTGGGGAAGCAACTCTTGCTCATCTTTTTACTTTGAAGTTTCAGATCTTGAAAGCTTGTGTGGCCAGTGACCCATACTACTCCTTGGTATCATCTGAACAACTAAGACCTACCCTTTTTTAATCCAAAAGCACACTATAAAATGCACTCAACTGACAGCCCACACAGGCACAGAGAGATTTAAATTTGATACCAACTTCTGTATCACACTTGATAACTAGACTCAGCTGAGGGCCAAGGCATACACAGGAAGCTGCCTACAGAGAAGGGTAACAGAAAGATTTAAACTGATATAAGATGAGTCCACAAAGTCTCTGCTAGTGATACTTTATTTCTGGATGTTAGATCAACTTTCCTATTTCCTTGTTAAACCTGTACCTTGTGGAGTCAATGGAAAGAACAGATGTTTTCTAAGTTATCAATTCAGTGAAGTTTGCAAGTACCACAAAAACAGCTTTTAAACAATGTCTTACGGAAGCAACTAATTGAGCACTGTCATCTTTATGCTACTTAACACGGTTAAGTGCTGGCAAATATAGAGGAAACAATGGATAAGTAACCTGTCAACCCTGAGTTATTCTAGACAAAGCACGAATGTATTCCAATTATCTGCACCGTATTTCCAACAGTTCTGCTTTAAAAATACAGCACATAATCTGCTCCATATAGCCATCAATCAAATGGACAAATTCTCTTAAGGTTTCATTGCAGGTATGTCCAAAGCAATTGTACTTTACAAGGCCATCCCCAGATTACTAACAAAAGTTTAATTTAAACCACAGGTTTTTCTCTGCAAGCAATAAAAAAGGTTGCTACACTGCCGACATTAGAAAGCTTCTTAGCTGTTGTTTCTGTTTGCTTCAGTAAAAGGGTCACTCAGCACTCGGAAACAGAACAAGAAAAATGGGGTTTCATCAGCCTAAGCATTACAGATATCAGCTGCTTAATAGACCTGACCTCGTACAAACCCTGCTCACCTCCCTGGGTTCTGGGAGCTTAAAAAGAAAAATCCAAGGATAAAGAGGGGAGGTGTAAAGATTCTGCTTAGCAAGACCAAACGGCAAGACATTCAGATCTGCCACAGCAAGAGAACACAGTTTTGCAACATTACTAGTACACTTGCACATGTATATCTAAGAAAACAGAGTGGTCAAGGACGGTGTCTCAAAGCAACATTTTAACATATGCATCTATACAGCTAGATAGAAGAATGCGCCTGTAATGTGGTTTCAGTAGAAAGCGTAGAAGAGTTTTCTATCACACAATAATATTGTATTTCAGTTCTTCTCAAATCAGACATTTTGATCACGAATAAACTCCTCACAGGGCAGGGCATGAAGTGTGTAAATCAGGTTTTCTGGTAAACATACATGAGCAAATTAGATCAAGAACTTGTCAATAAATACAGTTCTGCAAATAATACAAATGGAGGCAGCTTTTTATGGCATGTTGGGGAAGACAACTGTAAGGAGGCAACTGCAACATGGTGCATCATGGCAAACAGCATTCATTTACTTGCTTTGACCAGACAGAATTGATCAGAAAGATACTTTCATATGCCATTTTCAGGGACAGTAATTGAATGAAGGCAGACAACGACCAGGAAGCATTTGAGAACTGAGAAGGTGAAGATCATTTCTGCTGAAAGCTCAATTCATGTCAGCAGCTGACATCTCTTCTTAAAAGTCACTCAGAAGTTCGACTTCATAACGACAGGATAAACAAAGACCATTAGGCAGAAGAATGCAACAGCTACTGGCATTTTGATAAAGCAGAGTTATCAGCTCATTTCATTTCTCTAAAAACATGAGTCCATACTGGACACATCCCATGAAACCTAATGGCACTCATCCAGTGAAATACATAGCTGCACTTCACTTGCAAAAAAATCGGCTTATGGAGATAAACTGGGACCCCGAGAGTTTGCTGTGCTGGAACTGCTCGCTTAACAGCTGGACAGAGCACGGGCCCTTCTGGAGACCAAAGGCCCTGGTCCAGCTCCTGGCAGGGACTGTGCTGACTTCCCTCCATGAATTATGTGTGTGCGCACGTAATGCCGTGCTGCAGTCCCCCGGGGAAGCCCCGCACAGGCTGGGAGGACAGATTACTACTGGCTTATGGCTCACATACAGCACGTTACACAACCGAAAGGCTTAACAAGCCTCCACTTCATCCTTTAAAAATTAGTTTGAGGGGGGAAAAAATGAACACTTATGAGGAGGAACACCAAGAAAGTGACATAAACCCCAAAAAACCCAGTGCAAAGCTGTGGGATAATGCCTCAGCTTTCAGTGAGCAGGGTGATGGCAGAGTCAGTAGCCTCTGCCAACAAAGCCTGCTGGGAAGCCAGGACTCGTTCTTTATTTTCTGCTTAAACACCACGTCCTTCATAAGCCTGTTTACAAATTTTACAAAAACAACCAGGCCACGCTCTGCAAGTCTAATATTCCTCAAGTCTGCTTTGGAGGTCACTCCGTCTTCTACGGCAGGTCATGGAGCAGGAGGGAGATGGAAGGGTCTGTCCTGTGGTGCCAGCAGCCACCATGTCCCAGGTACGCTGCCGCTCCTCACACGCACTGGCTCAGCGGCCGCCAGCTTTGGGCAGGCACCAAATGGTGCCGGGAGCCCAAGGCGACCCTCCAGGCAATCCGTGGCCTGCCTTTACATGCAATGCAGCATTTTCTTCATTACTCCCCCAATAGAGCTGGTTTGAAGCAGCACACCGTTTGCATTCAGAGTGAAAAACCTCATTTTGTTACTAGAAAGCTGAGGCGAAGTTTCCCATGAGCTGTCCCCGGGCATGTGTCCACTGGACATGAACATCTCCCAGCAAGTCTGGCAAGCACTGAGCAGCCAACGGGGCCCGGTTTTGCAAAACCCCATTTTGGGAGGATGAAAAGGCTGTTCCCCTCCCTGTGCTCATTACAGCCACGATTCAGAGGTAACACAAAATGGAAAGTGCTTGAGTTTGTAACAGCCAACTGCAGTCCTTTGGCACTTGCTGAAGCAAAGTATGAAAGTGGCACTTAAAGATTTGACCACAAAACCTCAGTACATATAGTCTCTACGCTGAGGGACAGGCTGCAATAGTACTGTTTTTTTTTGTCTTTTCTTTTTTAAACCAATACAGGAGATTCATAGAATCACAGAATGGTTGGGTTGGAAGAGACCTTAAAGATCATCTAGTTCCAACTCCCCTGCCATGCTCAGGGACACCTCCCACTAGACCTGGTTCTCAAAGCCTCATCCAGCCTGGTCTTGAACACTTCCACAACTTCCCTGGGCAACCAGTTCCAGTGCCTCACCACCCTCAGAGTGAAAAATTTCTTCCTAATATCTATTCTAAATCTACCCTCTTCCAATTTGAAGCCATCATCCCTTGTCTTATCACTACATGCCCTTGTAAAAAGTCCCTCTCCAGCTTTCTTGTAGGCGCCCTTCACATACTGGAAAGGTGCTATAAGGTTTCCCCAGAGCCCTCTCTTCTCCAGGCTGAACAACCCCAACTCTCTCAGCCTGTCCTCACAG
>VYXH01001530.1:116430-150096 GCA_013397275.1 Burhinus bistriatus | reverse complement strand
AGGAGGTGATCCTTAAATACTAACCAGCTTCCTTGGGCCCCTCTCCCCTCCAGGGCTTTCTCCCATGGAGCCCTACCAAGCAGATCCCTGAAGAGGCCAAAGTCTGCTCTCCTGAAGTCCAGGGTAGTAAGCTTGCCGCACACCCTCCTCGCTGCCCTAAGGATCTTGAACTCTACCATTTCCTGATCACTGCAGCCAAGGCTGCCCTTGAGCTTGACATCCCCCACTAGTCCCTCCTTGTTGATAAGGACAAGGTCCAGCATGGCTCCTCTACCACTTGGAGAAGGAAGCTGTCATTCCAAGAACTTCCTGGATTGCTTATGCCCTGCTCTGTTGTCCCTCCAACAGATATCAGGGTGGTTGAAGTCCCCCATGAGGACCAGGGCCTGTGAATGCAATGCAGCTCTTATCTGTCCATAGAGGGCCTCATCTGCTCTGTCATCCTGAGCAGGTGGTCTGTAGCAGACCCCCACTGTAACATCACCTGCTCCTGCATTCCCTTTAATCCTGACCCATAAGCTCTTGGTCGGCTCTTCATCCATTCCCAGGTGGAGCTCCATGCACTTCAGCTGTTCATTGGCATAAAGGGTAACAACCCCTCCTTGTCTCCCCTACCTGTCCTTCCTAAAGATCCTGTATCCTTCCATTCCAACACTCTAGTCACAGGAGCCATCCCACCACGTCTCTGTGATGCCAGTGAGATCACAGCCCTGGAGGCGTGCACACATCTCTAACTCCTCTTGTTCCCCATGCTACGTGCATAGAGATTCAAATAAAGGGATAGCCTATTATTGATTTATAACCAAGATACATCATATCCTATTATCAATTTATAATCAGCCCTATCATCTGAAAGTTAAAGCTCACGTTCACCAAAGCAGTCAATAAGAGGAGGAAGCTTCTCCCCTCACTTCCAAGCCTATGCCACTGGATCACGTAGCTGAAGGTTTCCATTTCATTGGAGAAGGTTGTTATTCATAACATTATGCAGCGCTGAAAGTGCCAAACAGATTAAATGGACATCTGCCTTTCCGGTCTGCTATAAAAGTGGTTTAATACCAAGCAGTGTTTAAACAGTAAAACTGTCTGCAATTGCTGCTCTATAATCTGTGAGTAATCAATCAATCTCAACGCTGAGCTTCCATTACTGCTTCTCTGCAAGCAGCTGGAAAAACTTCCAGGGCACATACTCCTTGCTTATACCCCAATGCTAAAGAGGAATTAAACACAGATTCAGTCTGCATTCACAGCGATCCTGGCACACATCAAGTCTCAGGCTTGTATTACCAAAGCAAAGCACAGAAGATCATGTGAAACCTCCAGTTATGGCAGCTATTTGCCATGTTACTTTCCCTCTGAACGCATTATTGCAATAAATGCCCTGAGGGCCTGTCAAAGCAAAGCAGAGTATCTCATCAGAGCCCTCACCCTCTCACTCTTTGAAACCTCAGCATCTCAGAACACAGCACAGGACACAGCTGTGGTCTTGTGCCACCAATGGAGCTTGGCTGCTCCAGTCTGAAGCCATCCCGAGCAACAGCATCAAAATCTACATCTTTTTTCAGACTTGTTGCTTGATGTTGTAATGACTGTGGGATTACGACTGTCATGTTGGTGATTCAAAGGCTTACTTCTTTTAACAACATAATCTGTGTTGACACATTTTGGTTAAGATACAAATGTCCCTTGCTGTCAGAGCTACGCGGACCCTGCCAGCAAAAGCTACACACATCAGCAGCTGACGTCCCTGCTCAAGAAAACTAAAGGCGTTTCCATGTAAGCAGGGAAAGGCCAAGAAGGAGATAGGGGCACTCTGGCCCAGGCACGGGATTCGAGTTGGAGCGAGGCCAGAGCTAAAGACAGGTGGCTCCCAGAGGCTCAGTGCACCTTGGGATAGGGTCACACCCGGATTGCCCCACTTCCCCAGATGGACATCGACAGGCCCAGGAGCTCTCTTACACAAGAGATGGCTTCTAGAGTGGATTAATGCTGAACCTTTCCATGTTCCTTTTTTTTGTTGCACTTAAGTTGCTGCACAGTGCTCTCTGACATGGTATATAAAGCATATGACTGACATCCATCACCTATTCACCCCTTCATCCCCTCCCCAAAGCCAGGATTTCACTTAGCAGAGCCCCTTGCTTTATCTGGAGCAGGCGGACAGGCTGTCCCACAAATGCACAAGTTACATCATTCAATTTAGATGCAGCAAAAGTTAAATCAGTTCTCCCTAACGGGAATATCAGCAGCTGATTTCACACCTCTCACTTTAAAGGCAGCTTCAGCCCCACCTGTTTATTCATCCATAAATTCTGAGTTTCCGGCAAGTGCCCACCATGGTGGCTGGTCAGGACAAGGAGCCCAGCAGAAGGGCACTGCTCCTCACAGCGCCGGTGCTTGATGCCGACTGCAGCCACCCAACCTCGACGGTGCCTCCTGCATGGGCTGAGGGTTTCAGCTGGCCTGATGAAAAGTGCCACGGCCTAAAACACAACATCAGCCTTGGATGAAACCTAAAGTATTTTTCCAATGTTATCTGCATCTATTCCTACTCTCTGTGCCCCTCTCTGCTTGGCACAGGGACACCAAAGATCAAAGTGAGTCCCCAAAGAGTCATATGCACATTCCTTTCCCTCTCAATATCTCTGTACAATTAGCATAATCACTACAAATAGATTTCACTTATAATTTTGAACGCACTGGTCTCATGCTGGATTATCCAATTCAGGGCTTTAATACAGCTGCACGCTCACATGAGAACACGGAGATGGGGAGGCAGAAAGTCACTGTGTATTTCAGGCACCTAACTTCACTTCAATTCAGAGCAGCTAAATTTAGGACCAAAAAGGTCCTTCTACAGACCAATGGAAAGAGGTATACTTCTGATTTTATGTCTGAATTCAGACTCCTCAGTTAACAGCCGAACAGCCCTTCCAACACATGTTAAGCAAGGGAGTCAATCTCTGACTGAAATGGCACCTATAACGTCAGGTTCCAGTGGGTCTGAATGAGTTTTGGAATAAAACAGTAGAGAGGCGCATTGCAAAGCCAGCAGATCATCTGCATTTTCCAAGGGAACAATTACTGTGACAACAGCACATTTACAAGACTTGGAAAGAAACCTCAGTATCTCAGTGCTGCCATAAGATGTGCTGAAAAAAAATCCAAACCCCACAACTTCAGGCTGCAGACCCATACTTTTGCAGCTGACAGTTCCAATAAGAGACATCTGTTTATCTGTAATGACACACTATAACCCAACCAAGTAGGTGACTCGTCCCTGGACGGAGACAGCGGGTACTCATTTCTCTGGACGCTTTATAAGGAAGGGAAAAAAAAGCAACCGCAGCATAATTCCTGACTGCAGAGTTTTTTCAGCAAGAAGCAGCTGTGTTTCTCTGGCCATGCACAACAGCAGCTCCCTCAGCTCCGAAGTATATAAGCACCCAGACATCACTGTCATGCAACCAAATGTGCGGACCTGGCTGTGTAGAAAACCAATTCTGCTGGCTAATTAGCTCAGTACTATGTGCCAAAAAAAATCCTCCAAGTAAACTTTTTACCTCTTCTTATGCTGCTTATAGTTGCTTGATGACTGCTATGAAACTTATATTGTTCCACACTTGGAGAACTGCAAGTAGCTGCATTGCGAAACAGTAATCGAAATCCACAAGATACACAACTGTTCAGACTTGTGCTATCTCAGAAGGATGTAATGGTTTGTAAAACCTGCAGACTGTGTATTTTACTTCATTTTCTCATGGACGATGAGAACAAAGTGTAACCTATTAAGGCTTAAAATTAAACATCCCATGTCTATACTGCAATGAGACAGAAACCAGTCAAACCAGTTCAAAACTCACAGTTCTTTTCTATGTAAATTTAGCTTCCTTCCTAAAATCAACAGAGGCAGTAAGACCGGCATCCAAACGCAAGCAAGACAGCCTCTTGAAATTCTGCAACACGGTTAGCATCAGAAATCCCCCAGGTGTGAAATGAGAAACTAATGGAGTTTGCTAGCAGTGAAAAGAATCAAACCCAAATTGCACGGCAGAAAACTGCTGCCGTTACACACGCTGATTACCATTTTAGCGACATTTTACCTACTAAATCTTCACGGACCATAAGTATACGTAATGCTCTTTGATAAGAGCACTGTATACCTATCAGTTACAGAATAGCAGAAAAATTGACCTAAGGCCAACCTGTAAAAGTGAGATGTGCTTGTGTTAAAAGTGCTTGAAATTTCTGGTAATTATACACCTATTCTACCTACAGACAATAAGGACCTATTCCCTCAGCATAAGACAGCACTCCAGTTCCTATTCCTGTGCCACCTTCTTCTCTTTCAAGCCAGGCTATTGATAAATGCCCACACAGTATGAAAACCCCCTAAGGATACCTGCATATAATGCAGTTACAGACAATAGTGTCCTGGTCAGCAAGATGAAATTACCTTACAGTGGCTTAGAAAACCTTCCGAGAGGGACATATTGTCCTAATGTAATAGGAGGCTGTGGGAACAAACAAGTCGAGAACAAAACAAGACAATTATACAAAAGCAACTTCCCAGCTAATGTCTGAGAGGCAATTACAGGATATCGGCGTGCTTCCTGGCCCCAAGCTGAAGTACCATCGCTGTTCGTCAGCGATAGGGGAAAAGGAAAAGAGAAAAAGCACAGACAAGCATGGAGAATTTAAAACCTGTTCCTGGAGAGCCCCAACTGCCCAGAGGGCCAGGCTTAAAGCGAGGGATTCAGCTCCAAAGACACCTACTTCTAGGCAGGCACTTGCCTTGAGCTGTGTCCAAAATCCTATTTTAATCAGTGGAAATCTAGTCTCTGCAGCCAGGGGAGCCCTGTTGAGCTTCCTAAACACAGGCACATAGCACTGCTTGGGATGCCTCAGGCATCCTGCCTTGTCCCCAGCTCCTTCTCCAGATGGACATGTGCCTCCTGCAGGTCCCATCGCACCTTCCAGGACTGCGTGGACCTTCCAGTGCCAGAAGGTATCTCAAATGGCACAAAAAGTAAAGATCACCTGTGTTCTCTGTCCCATGCTGGGAGGGCAGGAGTTGCAGGCAGAAGGAAGAGGCTGTCTCTGAATCAGAGACCAGTCTGTGGCATACAAGAGAAAGGACCCTGAATGAAGATTGTGCAGATGCGTGAAACACTTCGGAACGCTCAGCTTTGTAGCCTCAGCACACGCTCCCTATACACAGGTATTGAATACAACATGAGCGAAGCCTGGTTTATTGCCCTTCAGTGACAGCAACTCCTGCACAGCAAGGCAAGCTTTGGAGAGTGCTCCAGGGTGTCAGAGTCCACTTACACCACCTAGAAACTCCTCAGATGATGAGGTCCAGGCCAAACACCCAGATGGTTCTTTCAACAGCAGACATCAATGCAGACTTCCATATCTCATGTGTGCAAGACGATTACACAGAATACAAGAACTACACTCAAGAATTTTTTCTCTCCGGTTACCTTTTTTAACTAAAAATGCCAAGCACAGAAAAAGAAAGTTTCCAGACCTTCAAAGCTAATTTAAGTCTTGGGCACCACAGTATAGGAGGGACATTGAGGTGCTGGAGCATGTCCAGAGAAGAGCAACAAAGCTGGTGAGGGGTCTGGAGAACATGTCTTATGAGGAGTGGCTGAAGGAATTAGGATTGTTTAGTCTGGAGAAGAGAAGGTTGAGGGGAGACCTTATTGCTCTCTACAACTACCTGAAAGGATGTTGCAGTGAGATGGGAGCTGGTCTCTTCTCTCAAGTAACTAGCGATAGGACAAGAGGAAACAGGTTCAAGTTGTGCCAGGGGAGGTTTAGGCTGGACATTAGGAAAAAATTTTTCACTGAAAGAGTTATCAACCATTGGAACAGGCTGCCCAGGGAGGTGGTTGAGTCACCATCCCTAGAGGTGTTTAAAAGTCGTGTAGATGTGGTGCTTAGAGACATGGTTTAGTGGCAGACCTGGTAGAGTAGGGTCAATGGTTGGACTAGATGATCTTAAAGGTCTTTTCCAACCTAAACGATTCTATGATTCTATGAAAGAACCTGTTGCTCATAGAACTGAGAACAACACTGATGTCTTTGTAACACAAATCTTTTAGAAAATCTTTCTAATAACTAGAAAACCAAGAACCCAATCTTTGCTTTCCTCACCACAACTTAGAGTTGCATAAACTGATTCCCCTTGCTGTTGTGGGAAAGACCCTGAGAACCAGCAATAGCTGCTGCACCAGTGAAGGAGCATGTCTAAGCTGTGCAGCACCCTGTTGAGCTCTACTACAGATCACTAAGTTCCACTCATCCCCTGCTGCCTCCAACACATCCATGTCAGAGGCTGTGGGAGCACAGGCTGCTACAGCAGCCATAGCTTCTGGAAGTAACAATCCTCCTCCTCTTTGCCATGGTGAAAAGCTAACTAGGGCATGGTGGGAAAGAGGAGGGTACCCTTCACAACAGGCTTGCGCTGTCCTGGCTCTGCAGTGAGAGATCGGCATTTTCACCAGCCCTGGGCTCCACAACTACACAGAAAATAATTTTCAGTCTTATGCCTGTAGACACAGGCATGGGATTAGAAGGTGTTACAGTACTCATACCTATGGCATAACAGCTGGTGAAAATATTCAGATTTGGAGCAAGCTTTACCATCATTTCCTTGCATATAGCTATGAGGCGATCTGCACAGATTTACATGTAAGTTTTCAGTAGTTCTCAGCCACATGGTCCCTTTGCAAAACCAAGACTTTAAAAAGGACTTGCAGGTTGCAATCCTGAACTAGATTCTGTATTAGATGGGCAGCTGAAGACAACAAAGTGAAGCACTACCAGCTGACTTTGTTAAAACACTTGTAGATCTTCTACTTCCAGAGTTTCTCATTTTACAAATCACCAGCAATACAGAGGTTAGTAGGAAATCTTGGTGAACATCTCATTCTTCAAGGCCAGGAAGACAGGTCCAAGCAGGGTTTGCAAAGGCTGATGCATTATTACCGGTGTTTCCCTGTTGGCTGGATTAAGCCAGAAATTGGCCAGGCAGGAGGGTTGATGGTAGCTCTCCCCTCCTCATCAAGGTGTTGATGAAAGCTCCAAATAAAGCTTCCAAAATAAACGCTATTACAACATTTTTAGGGTGTAGGCACACCCCAAAACCTCATAAACCAACAAGAGGGCTTTTGTTCTCTTGACTGAAAGCCAAGCATTTCAGAGCAGTCCACTGAAAGCTGACCAGAAAGGCTACCTATTTCCTTCCTTCCCAGGCTCTCAAAAACACTACCAACCGTATTTTTCTTCAACCATAAATCAGACTGCCTACCAACACACTGCAGCATGGTATGTAGAATGTAATTTGTACAGGCAGTCAAAAAAATAATAAATGCATGACTGTACTCCATACTGCACTCACTTTATTAAAAACAGGCATTTTGCTTTATTGCAATGATTCTAAAAGGGATAAAAGGACATTTTTAGAAAAAAAAAAAAAAACAACAAACACCAAAGCTCTATACCAAGGAAGGACAAATCCTGGATTTTAATTCCCTTATACGCTTCAGGTCTGTGATTAAGTTAAACATAGGCGCAATTAACTTTTGTGCAAGTAACACGTAAGCTTTACTGCATATACAACCAGAAAACCTGGACAGCTTCCTACAGAACAGGCATTCCCACAGGGGCTTTTAATTTCTTTTAAATACAAGTACCTCTTGTGAGGAACAGAAAATAATACACAAATTCCTCACAACAGCTTGAGGATCAGAACACAGGGTGTGGGGGACAGAGGTTTGGGGTTTTTTATCTTTATCTGGTTTAGAAAACTTGCATATACTTCTAAATTTCCTTGCTTCTAAATTTCCTTAATTTTCACATGAAGCATCACTGCTGCAGTAACAACAGTCACAGGTAACTAGAAGTCACTAGCAAGCTGCATACTCCATGTATGTTCTGTCCTTTTAAAGCAGAAAACATGTTTCCAGATTAAACTTTCTCAGTTAACTTTATTATCTGGGCCTAAAATTTTTCCTGTGTGAAGCAAGACATCACCTAAATGTTTCTACTGGATTCAAATACATGGGCAAGATTTGTCCGTGTCTTGCTGATATTGCCTTGAACCAGTGGCATTAAATCAAATGTCTCCTACTTTAGGAAGGAATGAGCATTATTTTCAAAATTAATACAGCGTAAGTACTACACATAAATTTAGACTTACTTATTTGGGGGTAACTTTTCGCAGTAGCAAAACCCTAAGGGTGCTTCTGTCAACAGGAAAAAAGACCTTTATTTTGTTGGAACTACTGCCTCAGAGTTGTCTCTTCAGCATCTATAATGAAACCCCCCTTTGGTGGGTTGAACCCACAGCACAGGTAATATTACTGCCCTTGGCAGGAGCAGCCTTAAGTTATGGAAACCTGTTCCTGATCATTGCTGATGAGAGAGGAAAAAGAAAAGTTTAGCTAAATTCAGGCTTTAGCATATTCCTCTAAGGTTATAGGTTGCTGAAACACTGAAGCCAAACCAGAGAGGGTTTTTCCCCCCTCAGAAATAATTAAATCACATCAGAAAAATTAAAAAAAACAACCCTGCAGTGAAGGTAGCCTACAAACTTATCTTTTACATTGGACACTAATTGAAAAAGATACAAAACCAAATAAGTTTAGGAAAACATTAACCTTAATTATACTGTGAAAATCCATGGCCATTAAACAATCATCCACATCTGATACTTACCTTATTATGTGCCTTAAGTAAAACTGAGTACCTAGCTCAAGGGAATCCCTGCTTAAAAATTAAAGATAAGTAAACTGAAGCACAATAAGCCTCCATGGTTTAAAGGCAATACTCTTTAAGTACAGCCATGAAACAAAAGTCGTACTACACCATCTCATTTGAGATTGCGTTTAGAAAGATACACCATTAGAGGACCAAATCTATTAGCAGAGAATGCAGCAATTCCTGCCAAGCTGTTTGATAGAAACCAGGCACTGATATAACCTAATCTGTACAACTTCCCATTAGCAATACCACTTCCTAAAAGGAAGGCATTAAGGTTGAAGGGCTCTCACAGCAGCTACCGCAATTCACTATAAAGAGCAAAGCAAATCTAGCAGAATTACTTTTCCTAAAAGCTAAAACGGCCATCCTGAGATGTCTTTCCAAATCAGAGTTATTTAACGCTCCTTACCAGAGACCGACTTGTAGAATACTACAGAATTTGCAAGTAATTTAGTTATTTACTTTTTAGAGGTGCTCAAATGGGTCACCCGCCTTCTCCTGTAGCTCTTGGCCATGCTGAAGGCAATACTGCTGTCACTTCTGGTTTAGATAAAGAGATCTCAGTACTTGCTCAGTGCTGTGGCGAGAAATACTCTGACACAGCGTGGATCTGTATTTTTATCTCTCCACAATCTCATTGAAGACTACAGCTTTCTTTTACACAGCTGAAGTATCAAGTTCTAGCAAGGAGGCCGTAACACTGAGCTCTTAGTACTCACCTCTCTTCAAACTCAGATTACCAGGAAAAAAATGCTGCCCTCTTATTAGCCTTTTACTATGAAATAGCTATTCATAGATTCCTGAAATACCTGCAATTCTTTTCATTCACTATGAAGAAACTCTTATAAACCTTAATGAATTGCAGAAACATTATACACTAACAAAGGCAAGATGCTTCAAGAAACAGGAGGAATGCTCATTCAGTATCGCACAACACTGAAGAAAATTACATAGGAAGCTAACGACATTAAAAAAAAAGTGTATTTTATAAAAACTTCCCACAGAATACATGTAAAAGATACAAAACCAGAAAAGTTAACTTTATAACGCATACACTTTCTAAAATTGAGCAGTTTAAGGTGAGTTATGGGAACTGAGTGAAAAATATAGGTCTATGGTAAAATACTCTTGTTTCCATACAAACATGTCATAAACTATAAATTATATTTTCCTTGTGAAATTCTTCAAAAGGCTGGAGAAGCACAGCGAGGTGACATGCTAGCAGAAACCCCACACTGCAGATTATACTGTGCTTTCAAACTCACACAACACCTTTTTTGAGGTGTACCGCCTTGGCGTATCTGAGAGAAGAGAGGTCCAAAGCTGAAGTTTCACTTGGAGAAGGGGAGGGGGAAAAACTTCCTCGGCATATTTTGCTTTTATCAACATTACACAAGCAGGCGTCACACACCTTGAGGGACAAATACAGGTCGTATCAACTGCTGGCACCAGCCAAGCCACTGCACCAATATGATTTGGAAACCTGCTTCCCCAAGAGTCACACATGAAGCACGCCTGCTGGAATTTCAGTCAAATAAAACAGAGCTGCCAAAAAGAAAAACCACTTTGCCATGTAGCCCACACCGGTTTCTTCTACCTTCCAAGACGCCACTCTCCCTTTGCTGGTGGCAAGGCAGCCTCAGGAGGAGACCAGCCCTCCATCACCAAGGACAGACCTGCTGCCCACAGGAGAAGCGGGTACCACAGCGAGCACCTTGCACACCCAGGCCAGGGTTTGCCATGTCGCTCGTGAGCACCCAGGTGCAGGTTGCTGTCTGCCAGCTGCTCCTCAGAGGAAGGCCTCACTAACAGAGAACAAAGGAGTTCTCATCACCTGAGCTGACCTGAGGTGATATAAGAAAAATGGAGTGAGAAAGAAAGGAAGGAAAGGATATACTAGGGCAGGTGTAATAAAGGTCTAATTTCCCAGTACAGCTTCTCTTCAATAGAGTACCTCAAATTTTACAATAGCAAAAGCCACCTAGTAGCAAAGATGAGTGACATAAAGGCTTAGCAACTGCAGAAACAAAACACGATGAATAAAACTGTGATTGCAGAAAGGCGGTTTTTAATCGCTAATACGCCCCAAGTGGAAAAATTACGGTGAAAGTCCTATTACATGGAAATTCAGCCACCTGGGAATACAAACAGCGGCCAGATCTATTTTTAATCACATTCATCTGCCAGGCCTAACGGCAGAGTGGGAAAGCAAAGCCAAATCCTCTGGAACGGAGCAGAACTGACTATGGGCTTTAGAGGTACAACCTCACTGCAGGGTACCTGCCTACAAACCCTGCCAGCTCCCCAGTCTAGGTGCAGAGCAATCAGCTTTGAAGGAACACAGGAGGGAGCACAGTTTCAAGCAAAGTACTCCACCTCAATAAACTAGACCTCATCTGTGCCTGATCTATATGGGATATGACACCAAACCTTCTCTGGCAGGAAACAAAGAACAGAATCAGAAACACAAATGACTTCCAGGGATGGTGAGTCCATAAGAGCAGAATTAAGGTCTCAGTCCATGTGTCACATGTGACATCAACTTTGGAGGACCCAACTCTGCAACATCACTGAGGTTCATGTGCACAACCTCTGCACTGCTAGACCAGTACCTACACCTGGAATGAGCTGGCCAACCCAACGCTTGACCAAAGTCTACAGCTGCAGATTCTCAGGCACTACAGTGCGATTCCAGCCCTTGCAAACATGCACTGCTTGTGCTGTGTGGAGTATCCTCAAGCAGGAGCAAGGTGGTGGCCATCCAACAACCTGGGCTTCAGCCAGGCCCGGGCTGCAGCTCCAGAGCCAGGCAAGATGCCATGGGTTTATCCCTACACCGCTTACTAGTTTGAGTTTGGGGTGGGGGTGAGGATTTGGGAGGGTAGAAGAGCAGGCAACTGCCAGTTATCAAGTAAGAAAAACAAGAGTACTTCACAAATAAGTCTGCAAGGAGAGCTTGGGATGGAAAGCATTACTTAACCAAAACAGGGACATCGCACACATGTCGTGCTTCAGTCACACTTAGGAACGACGCGTAACAGAATTACACAAGCAATGACAACCACTGGTTTCCTTCACATGAGGCATAGAAGAAACATCCTTTCTTCCAGTTAGCATGGTGGAAACTTGTGAAGACTCACAGTCTTCTGTGATTTCAATTCCCTCTCTGAAGGACTGACCAAAATAAGTGAGCCACTTGTACAAAACTCTGTTATAGATCTACTAATCTTTTCCACTGAGACAATTCCATGCTTGTCTGCAGTCATCTGTATCCCCCCTCTCAGCTGCATTCCTAACTTTTATTGCCAAACACAGCATGTAAACTGCCTTTGGTATATATAGTCTGATTAATTTTTTATTTTTTAAAAGAAGCAACAGTTCCTAGGACAAACTTGCAAGGCAGCCAGCTGCCTCATCTCTGTATTTGTCAGCTCCTCCTGCTCAGCCTGGGCTACGCAGGCTGCTCCTCCCAACGCAACACTTGGTGGGTTTTGCATCCTTCGTGGTCTTTTCACTGAGACAGAGTACTGAATAAAGCAACCTCTGCAGTGTTAGTCTAAGTGTTCACGCCATTCGGTGCTTATACTGATTTTTGTACCATTCTCTCCTCCCTCCAGAGTACTAAGATTGACTATGTTATTTTGTAAGTTCATAAATAAATAAACAGATCTCCAGCAGACAAGACCATGCTCTGACCTGTCTTGGATCAGTCCAAAACCATGAAACCACTTCATGGGGCATTTTAACGGAGCCAACAAACCCTCCAAGGAACAGAATGGGTCAATTTTGGCTCAGTGCCCTGCTACCACTTGGATTAGGGCTTGCCCACAACCTGTGACTCCAAGCTTGGACCTCTATCAGACGCCTCACATATGCCTCACTTTATGTACAACAAGGGCTCCCACCAGGGACCCCATCTGGGCTTGCTCAATGTGCTTAACTTAGAGCATGTGCTTAAGTCATGGATTGCATCTGACTTGGCACTTCTTTCTTTTTTTTAATTCATGGTGTAAAGGACTGCTCTTAAAATACAAGTTCTCTTAATTTTTTAATTTACTTATCTATAACTCTCAAATACTTTAGGACACTACACAAGTATGTGCTTGTACTTTAAACCCCTACGATCTTTTTATCTGGCACCATTAACAATTAAGGGATCCTAGAAAATGAGATAGATGCAAGAGTAACAAAGAGGAACACATGGGATCCATCTAACCTGAACATCACCACCACCATCCCCAGACAGCATCTATTGCACATATCTGACATGTGGGGCCCAGCTGGAGCCCAGCTTAGAGCTGTGACAACACAAACTGTATCACCGTCACACAAAGTTTTATTTAAAGGTTGACAATCACCAGAAGCTGAAGAGAGCGAACTGAGGCAATGGATCAACTACTATTTAGTGTTATGCAACCAAAACACTCTTCAGCAGCATGTGGTCATAAGGCTGGGGTTGTCCTAAATCCCAGCAAAATAAAGACCATCATCCAGCAGAGCAAAGCACATGCACTAACAGATGTAAACTCCTGCAACAAGGAACTGTTGCCAGCTCGACCTCTCTCCCTTCATGACTGAAATCCTCAAGTCTCCTGATTTAGCTTGGCTTCAGCTACTGAGGCCGCATGGCCAAGCCATGGCCCCTGGCCCATAAGCAGACCCCAGGCAGCACTCGTCACACACCAATGGCAGGGCCACCCAGATCCTCCACAGTGGGAGAAGGAAAGGGTCAGTGGGGAAACCAAGCCGGGACCACAGGGCAGCCCAGCCCACCTGCTCACCAGCAAGGACACAGCTGGCAGCAGTGCTGGGGACCCTCCAAGCCACCCCAGCCCTCCTCCACCTCTGCAGAGGTGCCACAGGGGGCTTGGGGCACCAGCCCCAGGGGGAGCTGGCAGCAGGGCTCAGGCAGGAGGACTGCCCACCCCACTGCTGGCACAAGGGACATAGTTGGGAAATTAAGATGGCCACACTTCTCTGAATGTCCTTCTCCTGCTGGTTCAAGCATCAACTTAATTCGGGGATTAATTTTCTTAAGCCATAACCATGAAACAGTCAACACTTCTCTGCATCCATCAGAGTCCCTGATGGATACCTAGCATGACCAAAGCAGTTTCCTAAATAAATGAAGTTCTGCCAAATCTACATCCTATGTGCACACGGAGATACAGCAACAAAAATGGCTTGGAAGAGGGATGAAGAGAGCTGTGAGCAAGTAAGGAACTACTTTTTTTTTTTTTAATTTTTTTTTTTTTTTTTAAGAATCACTTTGGTGAAGCCTTTTAAAAAAAAGTCTCTTGAAAGGCATCACAATGAATGAAAAGTTTTGCGTGCTTGTCTCGCTGTATCTGTAGAGGACAGACTTCAAAGTATTTCCTCTCTTTGCTGAGAAGCCATCTAAACCTCTACCTTTCTCTGACATACCATATTTATTTTCATTGCTCAACGTTTATTCCTCTAAAAATCAAAGTAGTAGAGAAATAGATGTGTACATATCTATTATCAAAACAAGTAACAGGTTAGCTATCTTTGTCATGCTTTCACTCTGCAAGAAAAACAGCACCACCTTTCTGTATTCCCCTTTTCTACCTGTGATTATTCCATCCTTCAGTGTCTCCAAAGCTACAGGTTCTTTTTTTTGTATGCTGGAGTAAGATCTCCGATTACTACAACACAAACTTCACTCAAGTCGATAGCATTTGCTCAGATACAACCAAGAGTAAAAGCAAGAGTATCCCAAATTTCAGAATGGAAATTAAGAAATGCTCTAGAAACTTTTGCTCAGAAGCAGATGAGGTAAAGGATGCTATTAACATGAGCCATTTTATGCTGCACTTCTCGAATATTCAACAGTGAACACAATCTTGATCCCAACTCTGTTTTTGGTGGCAGTAACTAGTAACACTGATGGGACAGAGAGGAAGAAACAAATACTGGTTTGTGGGAAAGAGGGAAGGAAGAAAAAGACATCGCACAGCAGTTACATAGCTTACAAAACTGCATTTTCCTATACAAATTCAGAACATAATAATGTTCTGTAAAGCTTGAAGCAACATATTTTCATCCAAAGGATACCAGCAAAGTTCATGTCTGTTCATTTCTACAACTCTTTACTTTGCATTCAACCAAGACAACATCAGGTTAAGTTTCCCCGTAACTTAAGTGACTGGAAGGTCAGCCTTTACTTTGCCAAAAGCAGAGGGATCCCTGGGCGCCCCGGCGAGGCTGCCAAGCTGCCCGTGTCGTCCTTAGGGCACCTGTCCCACCGGGCGCAGGACAGAAGAGGCTGAACCAGGAACAGGCACATGAGCACAGGCACCGCAGCCCCGGTGCCACTGTTCACCCACGGCACGCTCAAAGGAGCCATGGCCATTTACTGTATTGCATGAATGCCTGCTAGCTACGGGATGAATTATGCATTTGGGATAGCACCGGTTTCTATTTTCGCAGTGCTGAAGACGGCCATGTGCAGCTGGAGGACTGAACACTGTTTTCTTCAGAGCAAGAGACTTAAAATAAGTTTGCTGCCTGAGGGTGGGAAAGCGGCTCATGCTATAAAACAAGAACCTTTTCACTTTGTTACCACAGTTTCTAATTTAATGTAACTGGGGTAATGGGTAGCCAATTTTAAGCGGGTGGTTTGGTTTAAATATTAACTCTGGTGGTACATAAGGCTTCATTCAAAGCATAAATTCAGCTTGCATAGCGACAGTTTACAAAACAAGTGTAATGCAGGGGAGAACTGCATTGTAATTACACCCTTGAAAGTTTTACAAAGTTTCATATGCTGCGGTCTCTTTAAAAAAAATAAATAGAACCTCACACAATGCACAATGACTGAAAAGTAAATTAATACAGTATCTAGTGTTCCTTATACAAAATTGCTAAGAAGTGTTGAGTTTTTCAAATGGTAAAAGCACATAACTAAATCTGGCTCCATAATCTGTGCAGATCATGCTGATGCATGGAAATCCCTGAACCGTTAGGCAATAGAAACTTTAAATCTGAAAAAGTAAAGTCCCTGACTTGTTTTGATTCCCCAAGCCAATTCTGCAGCAAACAGCTACTTAATGCATCACCAAAATACCACTTACCAATCATTTCTTTTTAAAAGACCCAGTAGCATATCCCAAGCTGTTGTTTGAGGCTAGCCTGCTCGGCCGTTGCTGATCATGGTAAAATCAGTTAGACTTTGAGGTGGATCTTTTCTTTTGGTGGGTTTTTACCTAGTCATTTTTTTCTTAACAAACCAACCAATGCCATTCTGCTCAATTCTTTTTAGCTCCCCCTTGTCCCGCCTTTTCCCCTCCCTTGTAAGATACGATGCTTTCACATATAAAGGGAGTTTTGCCCTTGCCATCAAAAAAGCCATAATGCATACATATGAATTCTTCTTTTCCTGTTCTGTAGAAAATCCTGCCCCCTCCATCCCAAACTCTACATGCATTCACATGGCCCACGGTGTCCTCAAAAATGGCATCCATAGTACTTCCACACTTGTCATCCCCTGATACTAATGCTGAACCAGCAATCCCAAATAGTCTAATGCTTTATTTTACCACTGCCTTCTTACTTGCCTCTCCACGAAGACTGCCTAGTCCTAAAAAAAAAAACCACCTGTCAATTCTGGATACTTAAGCTTCAGAGATGAGTATATTGACATTTAAAAGCAGATTTTAAAAAGAAAAATGTGTTCAGAAACTCAGCTGTGTGACACGTATAATATCCACCTAAATTCCCAAGAAGAAATCACAGCATCGCTTCAGTAGATGATCCATTTCAATCCTCCCTGCGAAGTAAACCAATTCATATCTCTAAGAGGATTTGTCCTGGAGAACTGGTCCCTTTCTCAGTGCTGGGAAGTGCAAGATACCCACATCTCCATCCAGACTCAGTGACAACCACTGAAAAGGGACATTCCAACCACAGGCAAAAAGCAGCAGGTGGGAAAGATGTCGCTAATGTAGAACCATGCAAAGAGGGCAGGAGAGAGATGTCTTCCCAGCTGAAGCTGCCTCCTGGAGAACCTCATTTATCAGGCACAAATGACTGATATTTAACAGCTAATAAATATTTATTAGGTAAAAGCTAAATAAGTTTTAATAGCTCACATAAAATATTAGCTAATTTTCATCATATAACTAAGAACATTATAACCATATGCACTGTGACGCATAAACTTTAACTTGGTTAATTCATATGCTGAAAGCCCTGAATCATATAGATTTCCAAATATAAACCGATAAAATACAGGTACTTCATACATGAGCGTAACAAAGCAGTAACTGATTTGCTGGCATTGCAGTAGGAGCTAGAAATTTCTTATGTTATGCTGAATTATTGACATAACAGCCATATCGGTTTGTGTATTTTCACATCAGTTCCAATGTGAAATACCAAAAGGGGTATTTGGTTTTTTTTCACCCAAATAGTCAGCTCCAGCCTGCCACTCTGTCCCGCTTCTCCTAGTGAAAGCAGTCCTCTGCTTTAACAAGAGCTACCCAAGAGCACCTCCACATCCTCGGATCATCTTTCTGGAGTCCTGCAAATAAACCCACCATTACCTTCACCCTCATCTCTCACAACGTCACTCGCAACACTGTCATGCTTTCCTGATGAAGCACCGGTTTGGAGGAGGTGAGCGGCTCAGGGACTGGTAAGACGATTCAACTGCTTTACCTCCCAGCACCTCTGCTGGGAGTGACGGTGCCACGTACCTGCTCCCTCACCATCAGTGAGGCTCTTGGGCAGAGTACCGCAAGGAACTGACTGTAGTCACATCCTCCACGTAACGAAAGACAACCAAAAACCAACAAAAACAAAAGTAGAAGCAATCAAAAGTTACAGCGAGTGGGTTTTCTTGAGGGCTTTTTCTCCTTTTCGGGGAAAGCTGCCTCTCTCCTGTCCGTTGCTGCAGCCACTTGCAAAGCATGCATAATTTTCTGGAATGGTGTTGGTTGGTTGTAAACAGTCACAGGATGATTTTCAGCATGTAAAGTCACAGCATGGCTCTTCTCTTTCCCTGTGTCTCACCATCTGACTTCCTCTATATTCTCTGTACCCACAAGAGATCAGCAGCAGCAGCACAGCATTACTCCATCCCCCTCTACCAAATTTTCAGCAGAGGAAAGCTTGACATTTTTCATTAGTTGAGGGCAGATCCCTCCACATCGGAAATACAAACGCCCAAATAAACTCTGTTAGCAACAGTTTCAGCTGAGAGGTAAAAAATGAACAGAAGTTGGTACTCAGCTACCTTTTCCTCCGCAGAAAGTGCTGAGTCACCACTACTGCAGTTCTGGGCTACTTGGTCCATAATTTGTGCTAATTATACTAGAAATCCAGTGTATTTACTGTGCAGCAACCCAGACCTTTATCACAGAACTAAAAAGTAATTTTAAATTCATTAAATGGGAATAAAAATACTTGGATTTGATATCTGTGGTGTTTCCAAAACTGCCTGGAATTACAAACACACTGAGGAGGGTATGACAGGAAAGATCCGTCGATGTTTTCAAAATTAGGCTCCTTACCAAAATACATATTTACTTGTTTGACAATGACGCTGTCAAAAGAGACACACTGTCCTTTTGGAAAATGTCATCCATTTCACAACTTTCCCCAAAACACACTTTCTTATGCTTTTGTGAACACTTTAGCACACAAACACAAGCATCAAAAATGCAAGAAAACAAACTAAGAGTCACAAACTGCCAGAATTTCTTAATCATGAGCTGCTTCTTCCAGCATCAGAAAAAATAAATCCTGCTCTGATTGGCACCCCAGTATATTATCTTAAGTAAGTGGGAGGGGTGAAAGAAAGTCCCCCTTCATCTCCCAAACCCCAAGAGAAAATGAAGGAGTTATTTCCAGAGCATGTACTCAATGACCATCCAGTGAAGCCTATTCATTTTGGTCAGGCTTCACAAGTCCTGCACCACACCTAATGAACACACTGCCTTCTTCTGATGCCTCTTACACTGCCAGTAGGAGAGGATTAAAAATAATTATGGAAAAAGAAAACAAAATAGCCCTAAAAAATTCTTATTGGAACACTTCTCCCTTTAATTTCCTTGGCGTTTGTTCCTTCTCCCTTGGAAGAAGCTGTCACCTCATGCAAGAGGTCAGTCTTAACAGTTTCAGCCTTTACTTGCATTGTAAGGAAAAAAAACCTCAAGAATTTTGAAAATGCAGCTGTGCAGGATCTCTGCTGCATGGCAGGGACTAGGCACACCCCAGCCATCCTCTTGCAAGAGTTCAGGTTAACTAGTCCCCTTGGGAAAGCCTGGATACAGCCATCGCTGTCGTGGCCTACACCGCTTAGTCTTCTGCCCATGGGAGATTTGTTATCAGGGCACCTAGTGCTCCAGACTTTCTAAGAGTAAACACCATGAGGTACAAGAGCTGTTTCTCAGATATTCATGGTTCCTCACTACTGAGCACTACTACTGTGCTTCAAAACGCACATCTTCCAACACGGTCTCCGCACAGCACAGGCTTTGTCGCCCCGGTTAGGTGCAACTGAGAAAAGATAAAAGGCGAAACTAGGTGCTTTGAAATAACCAAGCAGCTGCAAGCCAGGAAATGCGGAGTTCATGCTCTACCAATACCTTCAGTCTCACCCCGTTTCTCTGCCCTGACGGGAGTATCAGCACTGCTCAGAGCGTACTCTCAACTCTGGAAACAGTTCACGTCATTGACCACAAATGAAGTGATACAGATGTGCTTTTCCATAAGCTGGAGAAGGCTCTGTGGCCAGGGAAAGGGGAGGTTTCCAGTCGCACTGGCAGCCCAGTGGAATGGGGGGCTGCGTGGAGGTAGCTTGTGGTGGGGAAGGAGCCTCCTGCAAACCCTGCAGCTGGAGACTGCCCACCTTCCCTCCTGCTGCAGTTCCACCTGCCTCAGGCTTTTACAGCCATCTCTCAAATTGCACTCAGTGAAATTCCTGTTGCATTTTATCAGACCTGTGTAAGTCAAGTTTAATCAAGATGATTTTCTCAGAGTCCTTTCACTCCTTGTCCTTGCCTTTCCTAACCAGAAAGGGGATGTGGCAGTTGACACATAACAGCTAAAGCTCCACTTTCCATACAGTGAGGCTCAGCAATTAGAAGATTACTCTCAGCTTTCCCCTCGCAATTTTTAAGTCTCTCATCCCTCCTGTCTTTACAGATTCAGGCTTCCCAGTTCAACCTCCCTTTCTCCAATGCTGCCTGTTGCAGCAGACCCTTCCGCAGGGGCCTAGGAGAAGGTCCCTCTGCTTTGCAGAAAGCCAGAGCTTCCAGCCCTCACACTGCTCCAGGAGCAAGCCTCTGGCAATCCAAAAACAAAGCCCAAGACTAGTTTTCTCTAAAAAGAAGCTTATTAAGAAAAGGTGAACAAAAGAGAACAATTCCTAAAACTTTAGTCACAGTCCCACAATAAAGCCCAGGACTAGTAATTTCTTGTGGTCTCTTCATTTATCTTATTTTTTCACATAAATCTCTTCCCCACACATGCTTGCCCTCCATCACTGGAAACAAACTGCACCCAAAACCCAGCAAGGTTATTTTTATGTTTTTTTCTGTGGCTAAGACACCCACAGGAGTTCTTGTTTAAAATCAAATAAACTGGTATTATTAGAAGGGAGGTATAAATAGAGCTCAGAGACGACTCTCATAGCCTGCCCCTCAAACGCGCTTCTCCTGAGCAGCACATCAAGCCTATTTCAAGTAGCACCTCCCATTTTTCACCCCTGAGTACCTCAAAGTGTGTCAGAGCTTAAGTAGCCAAAGAAAGCAATGGTTACTTAAGGGCAAGCGTAAATACCTGGGACGGGGTGGGAGGGAGAAAGGGTTGTGCTAACAGGTCGCTCACCATGCAGGGCACAGAGAAACGAGCACCCAGGCAGCAGCTGCTGAGCCAGGGATAATCCCGCCGGGCGCGCTGGAGCCCACCTACCCTTCCTCTTCCCCCCGGACCATGCTCTGCACCTCCTGGGGGTTCACCAGCACCCCCAGCAGAAACCACCCCCCTCCCTGCACTGCCCTGCCGTGAAAACGTTCCCTGGTGCAAGCACACGCCTGTCCTCTCGGGGTAGCAATACTCAACATTTTCCCCTCTGGTATCCATGGAAAGAGATTAGCAGTCTGATATTTTATTAGCCAAGAGTGCTAAGTATTCCACCAACTCATGGAAAGAGTAAAAGCACGGAGGTTAATGTGTTCGGTAAGGCTCTGTCGAAGGGTTTGGGATATTTTGTTTCAGTATAGCATAAGGAAAGCAGCTGTCACCTTGATTACAGTGCCCTCAGCAACCTGATACTTCTCCGACTAATCCTCACTTCAGCCGGCTCCCCCTCCATTTGAGCCAGCACAGTTACTGATCACTGAAACAGCCAAATGGTGATTTGCACAAAAATAAGTTTTGAAGTGATGCTGTAGGTCAGAGGAGGAGCACTGGCTTCATCAGCACCTTGCACCCACCATTCCCGTCCTTCCCTAGGCCGCAAGGAGAATACAAAGGCTTCCAAGAAAACCTGAAGAGCAGAGAGAAATGCCAAGCTGCAAAGTTTGGCTCCACACACTCGCTTTCCAAAAATGAAAGGGGATGAGGGATGCGGTGCTCAAATCATCCACGTCTGCTTAAACGCTTGGTTCGCTTGCTCCAGTGCTGTCAGACACAGCTGACAAGTCAAAGATGGAGCTAGTATCCCTGATACAGGGACTCTTTTCTACCCCAGACCAGTCACCTCCAGGTTTTTCCTTGAATTATGGTCTGGCCAAGACGTGCCAGCAGTTCAGCATCCCCTCCCTGCCAAGAGTTCTGCCAGTACTTTGCTCATTCCCAGCCATCCCCTCCCCACTCCCCCCTTTTCACTGCCCTGAGCTGAGCAAGCAGAAGGATTCCGGAGGGTGGGCAAAGGACCAGCGCAGGCCCAGATTTTCATCTACCTTTTCTTCTGCTCTTGGATCTTGTACTTGCAACATGAGACTGAAGAGCAGTGCCAATGCTAACAGTTACCTGGCTTGCCTGACAGCACAAAAGCAGCAGGGAGGGGGCAATAAATAAATAAATAAATAAATCAGTCTAATGAGGTTGGAAGCACAAGAGATTGGAGAGAAAAAGAGCAAATAAAGAACTTAAGATACAAATTACAATTAAGTGCACTACAGTTACCATGTACTGTGCAGTATTGCTCAGAAATACCATTAGCACAAGTCAAAAAACCGACGCTTAACAAAAAGCGACGTTTCTGGTAGGAAACTGGTAGTCTTACACCACTACCGTGGTGATAATGGCATCAGAAAATGTACAAATGACAGGTTAGACAGAATTTAAAAGCCTTCAGTTCAGGTTGCTTTGTTTGTTTTTATCTTCTGATAAAAACAGCCTACACCTACACAGACAATAACACGGAGCACTACCCATCCCTGCAGTACGCTCTATCGTACCGCTGCTGAAAAATAGACTGCTTTTTACCCCATTTTCTTTTGAAGACAAAAGCCCATTAAGACATAGTATCATTACAACTGCTTTGATTTGTCCAAGTTAAAGTCAAAGCAATTATGCTATATGCTTTAACTGATAAATTTACATAGCTCTGTGGACAATGTTTTCTAATTTAATGATTTATTTCCCTGGAAAAGAAAGCAAACTTTTACTTAGAAGCTGCCTCGCATTTTTGAGATATTCACTGAAACAGGAGTTCAGTGTAACACAAAGTCTTTACTCGTATACTTAGAGCCAGCACTGCACTTCAGGCTTTGCAATTAGGCACAAAAAGACCCAGCAAATAAAAAAAAAAGTCTTAAGGAAAGCTAATTGACAACTGCAAAGCGTAGGAGAAGGGCCTGCCTCTGCTTAATCGAAGGTCATTTCTGTTAAGCTGCATGCTATATTTACCACCTGGCTTGTAATGGCTGCCTTTATTCAAATGCTCTGCGGTAAAATGTATGCATGTGTAGGGGATGAAGACTTTATCATTGAAACCTTCTGCAAGAAATTAGGGGAATGAGGAAGGCTCACACGCTTCCGCAGCAAAATTAGGTCAGGACGCCTTTGAACGGCTCCATTTGAAGGCTGTGCCAGACTTCAGATCAAATACTTTTTAGTGCATTAGACCCAACGGCTTAAGAGATGAACTTCTATACTGCTGATAATTATTACTAGGACTGTGCATTGCTGCCTCCCTCTCCACCTGTGGATAATTATAAATAGACTACATTTTCCAGTCCCTGACATATGCCACCCGGGTAATAGCCCTTCCAAAAACCATCCTTTATAACCACGGGTCACACATTTCAAATACGATGACCACGCAACTCCGCACGGATTGGGAAATTACAATGTGCCCTACATACTCTTAACTAAACACTCCCTGAATATACACGTATGGCTAAATGACATTAGCATCACAGTAATTAATCACGTGAAGCTGGAAAGGGCCCAGCTGGCGATTCAAATGCAAACTTGTCTCTGCCCTCTGGTGCCTACCTACATCCCTGAACCCTGCGGCCAGGGAGCACCACTGCCACCCGCTCCGCCACCTCCCGCCCTGCTGGAGCACGGTCAGCCCTGGGGCTAGTGGTCTCCTCCACGCCAGCTCCTGCTCTTAACGGGCTTCAGTGCTATTCCCAAATAAAGCACACTTCAGTAGCCAAGCTGGGAAGGCAAAGGCCAAAGAACTGTCCCCAAATATATCAAGCAGTTAATTATACACCTCTTCCCCACACAGCTTGACTGCTCGCACCCCGAGGAATGGCCAATAGAGCCCACCAGCCCCCACATCCAGTCATGTTTGTGTAAAATTTCATTACTGAATTAATCTGTAAATTAACTACAACAATGCCCAAACCCCAAAACTGAATGCTTCAAGGAGTAAGAGGGAGTTACATAGCCAAAACAGTAACTCTGGGTCCTTTTGTGGAGCTTAACACCATAACAAGACTGGTGGGAAGAAAATTGAGGCATTCAGAATTTGAAGTCTTTAAAACCTCAGACTTTTTCCAGGGTTTTTTTTGTCATTTTTTTTTTTAAAGCTCTTAAAATTCACAACCGATTTCACTCTAGCAAGCTTGGCTGTTGGGAAGGTTGTTAAGATACACAGAAACATCCACCTCCAGCTTCCTACCACTCCTTGTTTTGCTCTCCCGTTAGGTGACACTAGTAATTGTACAGCTGCTACAGCTAGCTGCCAGAGATTGCTCTAAGGAGGTTTTCCAATTAGGTTAGCTGAATTAAATAATGAGAGAGATTAACTTTTTCTGTGCATCTCGAGGAAGCCACAGAGAAATTCCAAAAAAACCTCTTGCTAATCCTCCCTTAGGACCCCTTCATCTCTGATCACAAATACAGAAATGCCACGTGAGCTACTCTACTACACAGGAACTGTGCCAGCTCTGACTGTACAGCCACAATCTTCATGACAAAGGATCCTACCAAATTTTTTTTTAAGACTGACAGCATCTGCCAGAAGAAGTTTCCTCCTCAGCCCTCCTAGGTTCCTCAAGTCAAATACCTTTACACATTTAAACCAGTGGAGACAAGATCCACAGATGTGATGTGAAACAGCAAGAAGTAACACAGTGAAAAACTATCACAGAGACTCCTATCTGTATGTTATAGAAGCAACACATTTTTTCCCAAAATAAGATTTTTTCTGTCATAACACAAAGCTGCCTAATTCTTCTACTGCATATAAAGAAGGTCGGAAAAAAACGAAAAAATAAAATGACAGGCACATGACCTTGTGGCATTACTAAATATTCACAAGCTCAGAAGACTTCTTTAACCCACAGACAAGATTCATGGTTCTCAAAAAAAGTATCAGGAAACCTTCAGCACTATTAAGTTTATCCAGCTTTTGGTATATGACAAATACGCCATCAGGCAGAAGACCAATTACGAGTGTCCATCAGAAAAGACCTACATCAAAATACCAAGTCACCAGCTCTTGGTTAAGTGGGAGAGATACGGTCAAGAAAGCAGCATTAGTGAAAGCACAAAACCCCAAACCAGCCAAGGGTAGAATAAGCTTTTCAGGATTTGAATCACAGTAAGAACAGGAACAAAAGGGAAGAAAGGTCATTTCCCCTTTCTAATGCCCTGCAGTTACAAAACAGACAAGAAGTGGCATTTTCAGCACAGCAACACTATTAAGAGTACTGTCTCAAACCATTTGAGACCTCATGCTCTTGTGTTACCAGGAGCTCAGGAGTTCCCTGCACCCCCTGAGCTGCAGCACGGTGGCACAGGCACACCTCTGCCCTCCCACCCCAGCAGAAAGATCCCCCCTTGCAGAACATAGCCCTGCTCTTCAATGGGGCATGGCTGCTTGGGCTAAACGCCACCAGAGGGAAAAGCATTTCTGATAGGCAACACGACCAGAGACACAGCCAGTCATACTCAGCTTTAATGTCCTGTCTCCTCCAGTAGCTATTGTACCTGTGCACTTTAAGGAGGCAAGTCTGTTTTTAATAGGTGGCCACTGTACGTACTTTCCTCCCCCCCCCCCCCAACCCTGCACAGCCAGACCATTAAGCCACAATGAGGTTTCTAATTGTTATTCAGTATCACAGAATCACAGGGGTTGCAAGGGACCTCTGGAGATCATCTAGTCCAACCCCCCCTGCCAGAGCAGGGTCACCTAGAGCAGCTTGCACAGGATGATGTCNATGCACCCCAGGATGCCATTGGCCTTCTTGGCCACAAGGGCAAATTGCTGGCTCATAGTCATCCTCCCATCCACCAGGACTCCCAGGTCTCTTTCCACTGCGCTGCTTTCCAGCTGGTCAACCCCCGACCTGTACTGATGCATGGGGTTATTCCTCCCCGAGTGCAGTACCTTATACTTGCCCTTGTTGAAATTCATGAGGTTTCTCTGTGCCCAACTCTCCAGCCTGTCCAGGTCACGCTGAATGGCAGCACAGCCTTCCGGTGTGTCAGCCCCCCCTTCCAGTTTTGTGTCATCAGCAAACTTGCTGAGAGTACACTCTATCCCTTCATCCAGGTCATTGATGAATATGTTGAACAGGACTGGACCCAGTACCGACCCCTGGGGAACACCACTTGTCACAGACCTCCAACTAGACTCTGTGCCACTATGTTGGAGATAAGTCTGTTAAATGGCAACAAGATACCTTTATATAGTCAGCTTTCAGAGTTTCCACTTCTTCAATGCCCTCAGGTCATCCCTCCCCTCTGCAGCCCAACAGATGCTCTATGCTGCTCAGCAGGGAGGACCACAGCTCCTACCAGAAGAGCAGAAACTATCACATGGTTTGCCATAGGACTTCTCCGGAAACTTCTGGAGACCTCCGCCATGTTTTCATGCAGACAGATGTGTCCACCAAAGCTATTTGGTCAAAAGACCAAAAAACAAATTCAATTGGCCCAAGTTTCAACATGGACAGACAATTTCTGCTGAGCTAGGAGTCCCTTCGGGCCACAACAGTTCTGGTGGATCTCCCAGCTCAGTCAGGTCAGAGAGATTGCAAATTATACTTCAACATGAGCAAGAGAAATCTTGCTAACCATTATTAACAGTTTTTCTCTTTAGAACAATATTTTTCCAACTCATTCATATTTCACAGCAACAAATATGCCTGTCCCCTTACCAGAGCTTTGAGGACAGAGGGAAAGCTATGCTGGAGAACCAAACCAAAAGCATCTGTGGGAGCTACGGAGGAAAACCATTATGAAATTGCTGTATTAAATCACAAGTGGAGAAACAAGAGGAAAACAATTTGTAAGGAACACCTTCTGTTTAAGGCTTTTTTCTCCTAGTGAGTAAGGTCTGAGAAGCCTAATTCAGGCCAGGAGAATTATTAAGTCAATTTTGAGAGCAATTTTGTTCTGTTTATTTAACTGGGAGTCCTCCTCATGTTCTGCAGGGCATTTCTTTCCTGACCCTTGAAAGATACACTGCCTTTCATAAAAGATATACACACAAAAGTATATAAAATATATGTAATATATGTAAAATACAGATCTATGTAGAATAAAGATCTATATAAAATACACACACACACACAAAGTTTCAAAGGCCTTCCAAGCTAGAACTGCAAGAGCTGCAGAGAGCTCAGTGCTGAATGTTCTGTGCAAGACAGTCTCTAGGAATACGTAATTTCAAACGTACTCCAAGAAGTTTCGTTTCATGACATTTTAAATGTTACATTCAAAAAAATCGGCCTTCACAGATGAGAAATAATCAAAGAGCACATGACCAGAAAATTACAAGCAGCTCCACCAAAGGCAAGAATTTAGAAGATATTCATGGCACTTGAGTAACTCTTCCTACCTACCTCCAGGACTAGTCATCTTTCTTGTTCTACCATGGAGAAGGAGATTTGTGAGTTCCACATGCTACAGATGCTTAAGTCACTAATGATCCTAAAGCATTAATCTTCTAACATTGTATGCTGCCACAGCAGTTCTTGAGAACTTTTCACCTTCTAACAATGAGACTTACGCAAGCCCGTTACTAACATAACCAAATTTCACACAACCTGTTCACGGATGCTCCTTCTCCTTGCTGCACACACACTTCCATTTGCTGTGCCTGCACTGCCACCAGTGGCAAGTACTGAGTGCCCCTGAGCTCCTGACTGGGAGGAGACACAGTCCCACAGCCAGGACAGGACCTGGATGTTCTGCAACCCTCCTTCCACAGAAAACTCAGAATCTTACTTCTCAGCAATGTTATTTTATGCACTTCCTTCCTGCAGGAATTACATCCTATTATTATTTATAGGGTTAAGCCATACCTATTTTTATTTATGCAATGTCACAAATTTATATTCAACAAAAGCTCAATTTTCAGATGTCCCAATGATGATGCATTTCCATTACTTTGAACTAGTTTCACCTTTCCGCTTTGCTTCCCTTGCAGGTTTCCATTTTAAATAATAAGAACATCATCAATGTCACACCTCTGCGCCTGCATATTTGCACACAGAACTGCACAACACTTGAAAGGGATTCAAAAGGAAAGGCTTTGTGGAAGCTTTCACCTGGTAATCAGTTTAAATGACGCACTGATTTTGGCATCTCCACATCCAGAGCGAGCACAGATAAACAACGGAGCAAAGCAAGAATCTGTCTCCTGGACATGTCTCCTCTCCTCAGCCTGCAAGATACATCATGCATTCAAACCCGTTATTTGCCTTGCCCTGAAGATCCCAGTCCAAAAAGCAAACAAGACTCAGCTCTTAAAGCCAAAAGAGATCAAGCACATGGGGCTTGGCTGATCACAGCTGTGCCCTCCAGCTGCTGTGTCCAGCCAGCTGTTCCTGCAGGTACTGCAGAGTCACCACAGCTGGAATTAATGCAGCTCAGCCCCGAGAAAGAGGAAAGCTTACTTCTATTTGTATAACTAACAGAGGCACATGAGCAGACATACCTAAGAGGATCCTGGGGAAGGCAGAAGAGAGGGAAGACCCAGTTAGGTTATTCATTCATGTGGCAGCAAGCACATTACACTCTTTCTTCTCTCAAAACATCCTTAGTCTTGAGGCCACACCAGTCATGCACCCAACTGCTCCCCGAGAAGTACTTCCCCTCCCAGGCTGTATTGCTTTACCAGCACTGTTTTCTACAGCTCTGCGAGACCATTACAGTTACACTTCTGCAATACACTGCAAAAAATAAGGACAGGCCACTTCACACTAATCTGAAAGGTGACAAGCGACCTCCATTAGTGTGGAAGCACCTCTAGAGAAAATTATGCTTTATTACAGCTAATCAAGCAGGAACAACACATGTCTGACAACATAATATTTAAATAGAGAAACATATTCTGGTTGTTAATCACAGTGCTGGTTTCTGAACATTTTGATTCAGTTCCTGCGTATCCCACAGGCTCTTTGACCTTCTGCAAGTCCCTTTGTCTCCTCACCTTTAATAAGAGTACAAAGTATGTATTTATCTTCACGCTCACAACTCAAACACAGCCAAACAGGTTTTTATTTGAACTTTCCCAAATCAATTCACCTTTGGAACAAAACAGTTTAGCTTAGGAGACTTCTGAATAAGTTGTTTATATATAAACTCAAAATAGCGATTTCAGATGGAGCATCCAGCTCAGGCTTTAGTTAAGCACAGCTTAAGTGACACACTAATAGCCTATCTACAGACAAGGCCAAGTTCTGCAGATTCATCACCACCCTATTAGTCACTATTTCACTTTAAACAAACCCTCTACTTGAGACATCAACAAAAATCATTTGTGCAGTGCAAAAGTACTTGTTGCAAACTGTTGTTAAACGCTCCTACTGCAATCAGTTTTCCAATACTTTTGAGGATTACATGTATTTTGTATTTCTGCCTAAATATCTAGTATGCTTTTGAAAGCGTCCCTCAGGGTTGAGCTAATCAAGAAAACAACATACATACAGAGAACTGTCATTATTACAGGGTCAAACAGTAATGCAGTCTTTACTCGAGAGATTGCAAATTATACTTCAATGTGAGCAAGAGAATCTTGTTCCCAAATCACTGAATAGTGCCATGTAACCTATGAATAAATTAATCGACCTGAAAAGATTATAGACAGCAGTTTATTATCATCTCGTAAGCATGAACCAAAGACAACTAAACAACAAGCTGTTTGCAGAAGAGCCTAAAGGAATTCTCTCATACTTGCTACAACATGGAGAGCAAAGCAACTTGAATGGGGACCAAATTGCTTGCTCGTGACTTGCACATCCTCTCTCAAATGCAGCAGCACACAGGGCATCTTTATGACTTACAGTCAAGTGGGGTCTTACATGGGGCCTCAAATAAGCTTGCCAGTCTCAAACACAACATTTCTGTTAAAAATCATAGTCAGACAAAATCTACGGGAAGACAAAAGAGTACTTTTCCGTCACTAGACAACAGCCCTTTGTTCAGCCACTGAGCCTTACTAAAGTCTGTAATTCTTTGCCATAAGGAAAATGTTTAAACTGGTCAATGGCAAAAGTCAATTTGGTGAGATAATGTAATTAATAAATGCCATCCATATGCCTCTGCTTGATGTTTTATAAAGACAATTGGCCACGAAGAGCAGGGCAAACGGAGAGCTCTGCAACCGAGCGGCTGCTCTGTGGGGACCTCAGCTGCTGCAGGGAAGAACGTGCTCGCCTCCAGGCTCACAATGCCCTGCCAAAACACCACGTTCCCCACCAAGGACGACAGGTAGCTCTCCACCATCCCCTCTGGAGGCTTTAGATCATAGCTGTGTGTTTGAAGTGGGGCTTTTCATAACTTGCACCTCTGCTAGCCAAGAAATTAGGCTTTGACCTCTGCTAGTCAAGAAATTAGGCCTTGATCTGGTCATCCTGAGATTACACTTAAGATTAGGACCACAGAGACTTAGATCCATCAAAACTTCAAACAAACCCATGGCTGACGGCTCATTCTCCAAAGTCCACCTTCTTTATCCCATCAGCTGCAGCGATTGCCTCAAACCTACCACAGAGGTATCATCTGCCCAAGAACCACAATCCCAGTACCTGACTTCAAACCCCGAGATATCTGTCCCGACTTGTTCCTGACGACGAGGCTCTCATCTACTTCCTCGATAAGGATCTAGAAAAAAATGCAGAGAAAACATCTCTGCACTTTAGGCCTGAATATTAAGTCAGCTCCAATGCAGACCTCCAGGCTAAGATATTAAAAAGAGAAACTGCTTCAGTGTTTGATCTCAGGTCACGAATCATCTGTTCTTTTTAAAAGATAAGCTAACCTAGGAGGGAAACCTATTCCCAGAAAGTGGCTCCTGAGAACATCTAGATAAGGGGTGCCTTCATTGCAGCACCAGAATTGTAATATCCAACACTGGTGGCAAAACCCAGAGCTCCCCTGAATTTCCAGTGCACAACAGTGCAGGCAGCTGTTGGATGGGAGCACCCAGATGTTCAGCCAGAGCAAGGGGAGCAGCCATGGAAGATGCTGCTGGCTGATTCCAGGCTGCTACCAAGCCACAAAAAGCAATGGATGGATATTTCTTAATTCTACAGTGAGAAGAAAAAGCTCACGTGAGTTGGGGAAGAGTGGAAATAAATCAAGACTAAAAAAAATTCCTACCTTTCTTTGGAACTTACTTGGCAATGCAGATTTAACGTGCTTAGGAGAGACACACACGGCATATAAATAGGAAACATCACCTACCTCTTCAGCCCTTCGTCTCTCTTCTCTAATTACTATCTCCAAAGTCTAGCTGCATTTTTCAAAAAACATCATTCCTCCTCTCCAACACACTATTAATTTTCCAAATTCCAAAAGCAAAGTAACCATTAGAAACAAATTTAGGAAAATTATAGCATTGTGCTTCTCAAACACTAAATGTTTCTGAAAAACATATCAAATATTATCTTTGTATCATCTTTCAAGAACATTTATGTCAACAAATCAGTGCTCAGCCGCTTACAGAAGAAACAGAAAGGCTACCCAGTTGACGTTGATGCCCCAGTGCTCTATTTTACTGAAAGCCTAAAAACCAACCCCACACTCACATTGCTGATGTGAAGCAAAGTCTCCAGACTCCAGAAACCTCACTGAGGAAGAGGAGAGCCACAATTAACCTTCCGTTAGGAAAGCAGTACTGTAACGCTACGGTGCGCAGCACAACCTGCTAGCCAGCAAAGTTTCCTAACACACGCTTGGGCTTGCAGAAAGGATGAGACCATCGCACGAGCTCTGGAAAACCATTCGTTCCACTGCTGCAAACCAGGAGGAAACAGAAAGGTCTATCAGCCTCCTCTGAATGGGAGCTGACAGGTACAGCTGGATACTTGGCGCTGACTCTCGCTATCATCAGGACTGGACCCAACCTTTTTAAAGGTACATCAGGCCTCTCACTTACAGAGTTTGCCTTTTCTTTCCAGCGGTTTCAGAGCTCTCCATCCCTCTCCTAATAGCAAACCAGGAAGCCTTGAAGGTACTGAAAAAGCAGATTTTTTGCCATTCAGCCAAGCCTGGGTGAACCCCCCACACCCTTCAAGGCCCACTGGGGTTACCGGACTCCACTCTAATCTGGCATCTCATCGCATGCTGCACTGATGGCAGCAAACCATCCCACAAGCCCTGGCTGCGATCCCCCAGCTTTGATGTGGGCAACGCTTGCCACCATGCGCAGGTTGGCATGAACAGGTCGGGCTCCCCTTCACCCTCTGTAGCCCCACCATGTCCCCAAACGGCTGCTCCCCCAGGGCAGCTGGCACGGCGGAGCAGAACGCATCTGCAGCGCGACAGCTCATGTCAGGGCACACAACGCACGCACCCAGCATGGACAAATAGCTCCCAGGTTCAGTGGCAGGTCTCAATTCCAGTCCATTTTTAACACAGCTCTGACATCTCCTTGGCCCACCCCAGTGAAGAGGTTGGTTGGTTACGTGAAGCAAACACAGGGAACTCACTGCTTTAGGAAACAAAATCTCCTGCTGCCTTCCCCTCCCCTGCTCAAAAATCTCCTGGATAATTTGCTTCATCAGAAATGAGATTTTTACCTTACAGCTTTGCCTAGATAATAATAAGAAATAGCAGAATCAAACAAAGGGGAAGAAATTTAGAGATAAAACCACTTGACAGTGCTCTGGAGAGCCAGCAGGTTTTTTTAAATATCCACATAAAATTCCTCTTATGACCAGGACAGCCTTCTGCAGAGGCAATGGATTTGGCATCTATCTTTTCCCAGAGACCAGTCTACAAAATCCAGCCTTAAAGGACCATGAAGCTGCTGCATAGTGGAAAAAAAAAAAAAAGAAAAAAAAAAAAAGGAAAAAATCCACCCTGCCTTTACTTTTCCAGTCTCTCCACAACTTTCTGGCAGCAGCGAGGGCGCTGCAGCAGGGCCAGGCAGGCTCTGCCTGCCTTGCTCTCCTCCTGCCCCCCGAACCCTGCTGCCCCGGTACGCCCCGACAACCTGCCTCCTGCTGCCCCAGCGCCTTCATCCTAAGGCAAAAAACCATAAAACTTAATACTTTACTAATTACTGTGGCAGTTTAATAGTTACTACAACCATCAGAGAACTTTGTAATACCAGCATTTCTATAAAATTAAAGTATATTGTACCTCATTAGCCAGGGTGTTTCTGCAGTGCAGTTATACTTAGCGGAAACAGGAGTCGGTGTTCTACACAGCCCTTTTTTAATTAGTCCTTAAGAAAAGTGTTTTGTAAGTGTATCCTTAGAAATCCCTAATGATGAGCCAGATTTCACGAAGGCTGCGACTGGGCTAATTTATACAATAGCTAGACAACTTCAAAAGTTAACCCAAGCTAGTGACATTATTTAGTTCAGTGGAGCGGCTCATTTTAATTAGATTAAATTGTCTTGTTTTTTTAATTTCATATTGAAACCCCAATTTATTATTTCCTAATATTTGCGTAAACACTGCAACCGTGTCATTTGCATGCCCCCTTCCCTCAAGACAATCTCAGATCCACCGACAGAAAAGACCAAAACCCTCTGGCTGGCCTTCACCAGCTTCGCGCCGCAAAAAGGTGGGAGCGCTTCGCCAGAGTGGCTTTTCCAGAGGTACAAACCCCGGCAACCGAGTTAATTGCACTAAGCAGGGGTCCCCGGTTCGCAAACACACTTGTGGCTGGGAAAAAGTGTAAACAGCGGCATTACCCCGAGCATCTCGCAGCAAGCCCCTAGCGGAAGGGCTGGCGGGGCCAGCGGCAGGCTCGGGCTCCGCGGAGCCGCCACCGGGCAGCGGCGGCTCCGCGGCTGGGACAGGCGCCTGGCCGGGAGGCGCGCAGCGCCGCGCACCCGCGCAAGGAGAGGCGCAGCAGCGCAGCGTACCCGCAGGTTTTGGGGCGTCCTAAGCCGCGCAGCCAAAGCTAGTTACAGCTGTTTTGGTTTGTTTGTTTGGGTTTTTTTCTTTTTTTCTTTCTCTTTTTAGCAACCGGCCGGGGTGGGTTGATCTTGT
>VYXH01001530.1:45081-115898 GCA_013397275.1 Burhinus bistriatus | reverse complement strand
CCCCCCCGCCGCCCTCCTCCTCCGCCCCGGTCTCCCCTCTCTCGTCCTCCCCCCCAGTGGAAAACATGAGCAGCGCCGCGGCCCGACCGAGCGAGGGCTGGCCCGGTATAAAAGCGGGGACGCGGAAAGGCTCCCTCTTTTCAAGGGAAATCTGGCCGCTGCCGTGTGTTTTTAGCGCTCTGCCGCCGGTCTTCGCATCGCTGCTCCGCGCCACCCTCCTCAGTTAGCCTGGGTGGCAGCATCAAGTGTCGGAAAAAAAAGGACGGAGGGGTTAAAAATCACGGGGAGGGGGGATATCCCAAAATCCCAGTCCATTATTGGATCCCCACTTGGCTTTCGGCCCCAAGGTTCAATTTTTTTGGACTTTTCTCCCTCAACAAGAAGACTAGAAACTTTTAGAGGTGAGGGGGTGGCAAGCAAGAGAGGGCTGTGATTTGCACCTAGTTCCATGGATCCAGCAGCTATGACTTCAAAATAAATATTGCAGGAATTGACAGCCCCAAGAATGTGTGCTCCAGAAGCCAAAACAAGAAGTCTTGCTATGACTAGTCCATGGTATTTCTCAACTGGGGAAAATGGTGGTATTGCAGAGTTTAGGAGTCTCAGCCCAATCCACTTGCCTATGCCAGCATGTTTCCACTGCTGAACGCGTCCATATATTACATCAGTCATTGGACATGGGAAAGGAGGAATAACCAAGAAAGCAAAACATATCAGTCTCACTTACAAACTACCACATGTGATTTAATTCAGAAGGCTGCAGGCAGCATTTTATAGCCTGAGTCAAATGGTCACAAGGACAGTAATGGTCTCTTTTGGTTTAGCAAAACCTGTCCCTCTTAGAGGACCCCAGCCCTGGAGGGGGCAAGAAGAGCCCAGGGAGATTCCCCAGGCAGATGTTTTTCCACGCCCTTCGCCTTGCCTGCACTGTGCTTTGGCCAAATGCTGGTGTTGAGATCCCAACCCCTCTCAGTTCCCACTCTGGTTGCCTTCCTATCAAAACAGGAATGTCATGTAAGAAAATAAAATAAAGTTAATTTGGCACAAGCAATGTCTCACCCCACTCATCACTTTTCCCAGCCTCTCCCAGGCAAACACGCATCCCTGGAGATCCTTGTGCAGTATGGGTGCAGTGGCTGGCTCTGTGCTGGGAAGCGGCAGGACCCTTGTCCCCAGAGGGGTAGGTGGCCATGCCTGGAGTGCTCTAGCTGCACGTGACCCAGTCCCAGGAACGTGATACTTCTCAACAGTTACCACACTTGCTATTTCTAGATCCACCTTCCGGATGTGCCGTGTCATTGATTTTTAGGCTGTATTCCCCACTGAAACCGTATCAGATTTTCAGTGGTCTGCTCCTCATGGGTGTCACGCACAGATTGTTTAATATATTCCTTGTATTAAACAGATTGTTTAACATAATCCTTCTCCTTCAAAGTATGTTGAAAATACTTACGACCTAATTCTGTGTATCCTCTTCCTTGCTAGGCAGCAGGATTGCAATCCAACTGAGCATCAATTTCAGCACTGTTTGATGTGGGTGGGTGAAGTGCAGTGAAGCGAAGGGAGGAAAACTCCGGTTGGGCCAAATCTGTAGGACCTCACATAGGCACACGGTCTTACAGGCTCCCCCATCTGTAGGGACAGGAGAGATAAAGAGGTTGTAACTTGCCCCAAGTCAAAACGGAAACCAGCAATAGCATTCCTTATGCTGGCAGGATCCTTAACAGCAGGAAAACAGAACGCCACATCAGAAACAAATAACATAAAAGAGCAAATATGAAGACAGAGGAGCTGAGTACAGGAAGCATCCTAAGGGTTGTCAGACACCAAGGGACAGGTGATTTACTACAGCAAGGTGGGTTTTAGCATTCAGACCTTTCAGGCACATCTTTAACAAATAAGCCATCTCACCTTTTCTTTCATGTTGCAATCCGTGATTATCAGGGATTTACATACTTGTTAGAATCTATCAAAGACCAAAATATCATCTGCAACCAGCGAAGGGAAGGTCTTCCTCAGGCAAAGACAACAGCAGCTAATGGGCTCCTCGTGGACCACAAGTGTCCATACAGGCAGTGCCCTTGAAGAACTCGGGGCTAAGACCTGCAAAACCTCCAAATGCCTACTCCACATCCTTAAACCTGTGCAGGGACAATCTCTGATGCTAAGCACGAAGCTAAGCACATGCACTAATACTAGAAAGAGCAGAACTGAAGACCAGAAGCCAGACGGATGATTTGGAAAGATAGAAATGAGCATGAGGAGGAAAGAAAAGAGAAAAACCCTTGTAAGTCACAGAAATAAAAAAAGATTGTCTTGGGATGCATTTGCTACCTCCCCACACTCCTGAGCCCTCCGGCTGGGAGCACCGTACTGGGGTAGGAGCATTTCCACAAGTGGTCCCACAGAGACCGGCTGTGCTACCTTATCACAGCCAAGTGCTCTGGCACCTGCTGCTCTCATTGCCCTGATTTTATAGGCACAAAGGCAAGTGGAAAGCCTAGCATGAAGCTGAAACCAAGTGTTTTTAACCCAAAGGAATTATGTAATAAGAACTGCAACAAGAGGGTAATCGGAGCCAGGCAATGAGACAGAGCTGCCAAGAGAATGCTGCAGACCTGGGCATTTCTGATGCAGACTGTCAGACAGCGATCACCACGCTGCTCTTGTGCCATCCCGAGTCCCCCCAGCCCTTTGACGGGCACCAACCATCCATTCACAACCCCGACATTGAGTCAAACCAGGCTGGAGTGGGATTAAAGTGAGACAAAGGGTCAAACCACCAAAACCCATTTTTTTCCAAAATGTGCTATATGCTGGAAGGATACAAGAGGACCTCACGTGTAGCATGTGCAATGTGGTTATCAACTACGGAAAAGCCCCAACTATAACCCCAATGCCCATCAAATTTGAAAATTCGGCTCTTGGTCTCTCCTAAGGGTAAATAAACCTTCTGGATTTGTAACCTGTGCTCCTAGCTCTGGCTCATTCGCACTGTGCAGTCAAAGCACCGAGTGACTTCACACAAACACAAACTTTTCTAAAGCTAGGAGTACCACAGAGCACAGACAGGGCTTTGCAGGACTCTTCTAGTGGGATGTGTCATGGATTTGCTGGAATTTTAGGGAAGAGTCATGGTTAGAAAGAAAAGGGATCTGTGCAAAAAGCAAGTTTGGAAATCTTGGGGAAAAGATTTCCAGCCTATGTCTGCCAAGGCACTGGTAAGGATAAGTGTGCTTAACAAGTTCCCAAGTGCTTCCCAAGCATCCATTTCTGTGTGGCCAAGTCCTCCAGGTGACTTGCAGAACTAGCAGGGCTAAAGAAAGAGATCTACATGGGGAGGAGAGTTCCTAATAATGCCATTTCTCCATTAAGATTTGGCCAATAATACAAGGTGTGATTGAGAACACTTGGCCTAAAGTATCAGCAAACACAGCAAAACCTGGAGCCTCACACTGCAGTCAAGTGGGCGATGAGGTGGCATTGGCTGGAGCTGAGGTTTGTTTTATAAATGATCAGTGGCTGTGTTTGTGCCCAGGATGGGATAGCCTTGACATCACATTCAAAAGTCATAAGAGGTGGCAAGTTTTCCCAAATAACCTATTGAAAGAGGAGCAGAACCTGTGAACAGGAAGAAAGCATCTGACATTAAGTCTGTTTGAACCCATGCCAGCAATGATCTGAAATAAACGTGCTAAAATATGTCAGTAGGACAGTTCAGAGTAAGATTTATTACTATATCCCCAAATTTTATGCTTCTAATTTAAGAACAATAGAACTACCCATCTCTTCTATAAAAATGTCTCAGTAAATATTTGCGAGTGCAGCTGTGTTCATTTCCGTATTATCATCTGCATTCAGGGATGTGCTAGGATGGGACCGGTGCTCATGGGACCATTGAACCACAGGAGAGGTGGCAGCAATTTTTGGTAACACAGCGCTGAATGGTTCTTTTCTGCATCAGTTTTTAACAGTGTAATTATATGAATATGCATCCTTCTTCAACAGGCTCTTGTTCCAAGGGTACATCTTCTAAGCATCCTCAAAATACCCTGGGACATCTCTTTTTTTCTCCTTGAATCAAAGGCCTCTTCTGCTTTGCAGCTTCTGAATGTAGACTTATGCTGGTTATTTATTTTTTATTCCATCTATCTGTTTATTTTGGTTAGATATGAAATACAAAATATGTCTGCACAGAAGCAGGCGCTCCCTGATAGCTGAAACAACAGCATGGCAGGAGCTGAGGGCACCATTAAGCAGCCAGAGCTTGTTGTGTCTGCTGTGGCACCGCTGGGGCCATACGGTTGGACTGTATGTGGTTTGTAAGGGGGTTTATAACACTGGGCTTTAAATTAATGCAAGAGAAACTCTGAGCTTGGCCAGCAACTTAGCTGGGCAACAACTGACAACAGAAAACAAAATAAACAAAACTTTTTTGTTCATTTTCTTTGGAAAAGAATAGTGGTAAGGAGGGCTTAATAAAGAAGAAAATGAAAGGCTGGCATTAGGAGTGGACCTGCTGGAAAGGTTAGGGGTGGACCTGCTGGAAAGTAGTTCTGAGGAGAAGGATCTGGGGGTCTTGGTAGATAGTAAATTATCCATGAGCCAGCAATGTGCCCTTGTTGCCAGGAAGGCCAATGGAATCCTGGGCTGCGTAGGGAAGAGTGTGGCCAGTAGGTCGAGGGAGGTCATTCTCCCCCTCTACTCGGCACTGGGGAGGCCACAATTGGAATATTGTGTCCAGTTCTGGGCTCCCCAGCTCAAGCGGGACAGGGGACTACTGGAGAGAGTCCAGCGTAGGGCAACAAAGATGACTGGGGAATTGGAGCACCTCCCTTCTGAGGAAAGGCTGAGAGAGCTGGGACTCTTTAGCCTGGAGAAGAGAAGGCTGAGGGGAGACCTTATTCTTGCTTCTTAGTATCTAAATGGTGGGTTGGAGGAGGATGGAAGCAGATTGTTTTCAGTGGTTCCCAGTGACAGGACAAGGGGCAACGGGCACAAGTTGGAAGATAGGAAGTTCCATTCAAACATAAGGAAAAACTTCTTTACGGTGAGGGTGACAGAGCACTGGAACAGGCTGCCCAGGGAGGTTGTGGAGTCCCCTTCTCTGGAGATTTTCAAGACCCGCCTGGATGCAGTCCTGAGTAATGTGCTCTAGGCATTCCTGCGTCAGCAGGGGAGTTGGACTAGATGAACTCTAGAGGTCCCTTCCAACTCTGAAAATTCCGTGATTCCGTGATTCCGGGCAGAGCACAGGCAGCAGCCTCCTAAGAGGCGGTGGGTTGGGTGAAGCAGTCCAGGAGCAGCCTGAAAATGGAGCTGATTTGTGTTTGTCGGTGTGCAACAAAAGGAGTGAGTACCGAGGGCTGTAGAGGGGGATGCTGCAGGTGGGGCGGGCAGGGGGGGATCTGGAGTAATCTCCTGCTCATTGAGAACAGCCTTAGCTGGCTTTCCAGAAGAGTTATGTTCAGAAAGTCGTGACCCCTGCCTAGAGAGGGACATCTGAACCAGTTGTTCATCCAGGTTCAAAGATGGCCTTTACACCTGGCATTAAAGCCCAGCTTTGGCAGTGCTCCTGGAGCAGATCTCATTCCCTGCTATTCAGCAAGTTGCTGAAGCTTTTAAACGTAAAATACATGCCTTGAGTGCCTTGCTGATTTGAGGGTCTCTTTTCCAGGGGAGATGCCCACCAAGCACCATAAGCAAAGTGAATGACGCAATATTGACAGCTAGGACCACCAAAAAAATATGAAACTTGGCCAAAGAAACATTATATTCCCAGCTTTGGCTCTGGATGTTAACTGCCGTAAGAAATTCAGTGTCACTTTGTGCTCTCTCCTGAACAGGGTAAAATTTACCACTCGGCCATTCTAGCTGAGGCTATTACACTTTCTTTTTTTTTTTTTTTTTTTATTAGGACAAAATGTACCTTTAAAATACAAAAGATAATTCTTTATCTCTGAAAGTTTCATTTAGAGCCATGGCTCAATATTTGCCTGAGACATTTGCATACCTGGAAGTGTCTCATACGTGATGATCACTGCAAATGAAATGCATTGTTGATTTAGTTTATTATCCCAAAAGATGATATCGTGGTTAAGGTTTGTATGCGGTACATCAGGAGAAAAATACGGAAGGGTTGAATTGAAACAGATTTTAATTCTGCCAGGTATACTGCTGAAGTTAATGAAAGTCAGTTAGACATACATTTGGCTGCTGTTGCTGACTGAATAATACAAGTAATAACAGAGGCATCTATTCAATTCCTGATGAACATGAGTAATTTCCATTATCTTTAAATGTGTAGGAGTTATGAATTATAGGTGCAGAGATTGCCCAACACTTTTTCTTTATTATATCTTGTTGTCAGTTGCTTATACATTTGCCAAAGTTTAATGCATCAAGCTGAAATTTCCTATGCTGGGTATCAGCCTCCGCTGACTTTGTTTTGTTTTATTTTTGTTTTGCAAGTTTTATCAAGAATAGTACATCTGTATCCAAGAGCAAGGTTAGGAGAAAGTATGTTATTTTGTCTATGGTAAGCAAAATTCCTTCAAACATTTCTCTGAGAAGATGTTTTACCTCCATGTGTGGAAGCAAAGAGCAAAAATTTGGCAAGAGGAGTCAACCAAACACCAGAAGTTTGCTTTTCAACACATTTGGGAAATTATTCCCAAATTTGGACCATGTCTAAGCGTTACTGTCTTTGCAGTTTGTACATGCTCGGTAGAGACTTGTTAAATTCTGACATCTAAAAATCCCATCTAGGCCGGGCATGCTCCAGCTCAGAGCCACAGAAATCTCTCTGCGGTTGGTCTCCAAATAAAAGGGCTGGCTGTAGATTTCCTCTCGGCACTTGCGAGACAAGGTCTGCTGTGTGTGCCTGCACAGCCAGGGGGAAGAGAAGGGAATTTAATTTACTCAAGGAGGAATAAAGAGAGAGGCAGTGGTTGTAAGAGTTGAAGAGTGAGGAGGAAGAGAGGCGATATGGGGAGGGAGCAGCACGATGGGAGAAGGACAAGAGCAAGGGTGGAAGAAGGCATTGGCACAGAGGGGCGAGCACCAGGGCATCAGACCCATGGTACGTGATACCCACAGGAGTAGCGAGGGAGGAAAGCAGGGAGATGTAGTGTCTGGGGTGGGCAGGAGAAGAAGGGGAGTGAGACGATCCTGCCAAAGACAGCGTGATAACTGCCCATCATTGGACAACTGCATTCTCCAGACCTCGAAATTACCACCGCTGGCCATAAGGCTCCACGTTCCTCTGCTGTCAGCAAATAGCGATGGGAAGATGTCTGCCCTGACACTCTGCATTGCTGATCAGCATAAATAATAGGCTGTGTAGTGAGAGATAATGTTGTCAGTAAGATCCATGCAGCGTTTTGTTGCAGAAGTTGAAAACTACGGAGACAATGACAAAGACGACTGTAATTAAAGATGGTATCATAAGGCATTAGCTGCAAGGACAACCTTAATTCTGATGTTTCTCAACTCTGAGCACTTTGCTTTGTAGCATAAATGTTTTTATACCAAAGGTTTTCTTAATGGCACTCTTAAAATATAATGCACAACATGTCACGCTTGGGTTAACTGATTTCTATTGTCTGGTCCTGGAAATCTGTACCCATATGAGTAATGATTGCACACTAGAAAAAATCACTAGAAATAATTGACACCACTTATCACCTCCTAACTTATGGGAGTAAACAGATACTACAGGACTTGGCCGCATAATATACTGAGCATGCTAAATTTAGTCCAGATGTATGTATAATTGATGAAAGTATTTTAAAACAGTATCTACTACCTCTTACCTGTTCATACTTTATTGTTCAGATATAAATATTTTTTAAATAAGCATATTCCAAAAGCAAGTGGGCATCTGTCTATATCAAGCCTTATCACAGTTATTTGGGTTTTTCACGTTTCTGTTTCTCTCTCTGTTGGTGTTGTTTTTACCTTCTCAGGATGAAAATGGATCTGGAGCTAAAAGAATAGAATAAAGATGCGTCCAGGTCATACATGTTTCAGCGTGTTTATTCCAATCTCAGGATATACATCCTGTGAGCACCAAAACAAATTAGTCTGCAGTACAAGGAGAGGCTATGGTCTGACTGTTTCTAAGAGAAAATGCAGCTGGACTTTTCATGCTAGAAAAAAAGCTTTGTTTTCACGTTACAAGCTTTTCTTTTTTTGAGTGTAATTGCAGACTCATCAGGTATGTAGAAGAGGGTGGAATGAAATAATGACCAGTGTCCCTCAGTGCTTGTAGAGCAGTCCCTGAGGGAATTCTGACACCCAGGTGAGGGGAAGAGCCACCACCTACCACCATGAGACGACGTGGTGTGGGGTTTCCCCTGGCTGGAGCATCCCTCATTTGGGTTTTCTGAAATCAAAGGGTAGTACACGCATTCTCGATAATGACCAGCTTCCTAATGATAGTAAAATGGGAATTATTCAGGGCTGCAAGCAAAGGACAAATTCTGAATGAGAGAAAATGAGTTCAAAGCATGTGATTAAATAGTGGTAGGCTTAAGGTCTTAATTCTCCTCTCCCACTATGCAAAGCAGGAGTAAGTCATTTGTAGTCAGTGAAGCTACAGAGATGTAAAATGGCATCGGAGGAGAATCAGGCCATTGTACTCTGCAAAACTCACTGATAAGACATTAATTACTAAAGAGAAAATGCCATCAAAAGGGTTTTAAATGCTTTGCAGAACTCAGGAGACAAACTCATTAAATGCTATGTCGTACAGGGAATTAGTTCCAAATTTGTGAATGCAGAGAAGGCGAATGCTGCACTACAGATAAATGGATGATCGTTTTGAAAGCCTTCTTCGGAAGGCCTACTGTCTTTCGGAGGGGGAGCCAACCCCACACATTACATCCAGAGATGTGAAACAATTCCAGATAAAATAAATCACCGTGAACCTTGGTCCATCTCACACACTGAATCCCAGCCAACTGCAGTTGTTTGAGGTTTGTAAAAGTTCACTGGACTCTGTTTCCTGCCCAGCCTGTCTCCCCTTCCTCCCCTCCACTCCCAGCTCTCGTCTTAGGTCAAGTCAGGCTTGGAAGCAGAAAAGCTAAACACCAGTCCGACAGCATCATGTGCGGTCTTTCTAACTGAACACCCAGTTAAAGTGCTAGAAATCTCACTGGGGCAAATGCCAGCTCCAGGGATATGATAAAATCTATGGTAAAATTCCCATTTGACCTCTCCAAGGGCAAGATTTTACCTTCATCCTCAGGATAATTCCCAACTAGTTTTGCAGACGCTGGTTGCTGAGATAGAGTGACCAAGTATTCGAAACTTCTGATGCCTTTTTGAACAAAAGCCCCAAGCAGTTAACCCTCTATTAAATCCACCGTGGAGGAGATGAAGCTTATTAATAGACAAGAAAGAACAGCAGAGGAGTTATCAGTGAGAAGTGAAAGCATGACCACATCACAGGGGACAGTGCTGTGTGCCCCAGCCACCGCACGTGCCATGTCCTGCTGGGGGACCCTGGATGCTGAGGCTCCCAGTCCAGTATCCTGGAGATCTTGAAGACAGGTTTTTGCCCTGGGCTTTAGCAGTGGTGAGCAGGATGAATAATTGCCCCATCTGCCTTTTGCTTTGCACGTGGACAAGCGCCCTGCTGCAAGATCCTGGGGGTCAGGCCTCCCAGGGCTGAGGTCCACATCAGGCTGTCTGATGGGACGAGGGAAATGGGACGAGAAGACACGCTTGTCACGTGAGCCAGGGGTAAGGTGGGGATGTGTATCCCTCTCATGTGGCCAGGACAATACATCCCTAACACATGACCTATGTGCAACACTGTCCTGTGATCTGATGGGGTAACTGCGTTCCCGTCACAGGATCTGTGTGAAGGGGAGAGTCCTTTCAAATGTCCCCTACGTCCTGGCTGTTTCTTGTCACTTGTTCAAACCCAGCCACTCGAAGCGGGAGAAGGTTCAGACTATGTCATTGGCGTCATCGCATACTGGGACTGGTGGCAGGAGCTCAAAAAGATTATTTACAGTCCCTCGAGCTGCCAAAGAGGCCATCCACTGCAGAGTGGCATGAGTGGTTCCCTGGCTCACGGGAGGATGCATCTGCCAGGACAGCAATGGCCTCAGCTGTAGGATGCGCCTGCCAAGACAGCAACGTCCTCGGCTGCGGGACTTGCCTTGTCATCCCCATCCAGCCCTGGGCACTTCCAGTTCAGATTCCTGGGTGCCAAGAAGATTGACAGGTACCTAGCCGTGGTCGAAGTGGTTGTGATAACATAATTTCACTCCTCAAAACAGGGACGACTGCCAGAGACTGCCCCAATAATGTCTCTCAGTGAACGGTGCTGCAGCCTCACAGATGTCATGTCCAACTTGAGTGGCACAGCAAGGCTGTTGCCTTTCCCTTGCACATTGGGCTGGATGCTCTTCTGTTATCAGAGTTCAGACTTCTCCTGCCCCACGTAGTCTTTGCATTCCCATGGTTTGGCTGCACTTGGTTGAAATGTTGTGACTGTCAGTCCTGTGGTACAATTCTGGGCAATAGTGCAGGTGATACCGCTGCAGATTTTTTGGATCTTTCCTCCTCCAGTCAAGGAGATAAAGTCTGATCAAGTGAGTGTGACCACAGACGCGTATGGGCAGAGTCACCAGAGGTACAACGTCTTAGATACAAAATGGGGAATGACCTGAAGGGTGTCCAGCTGCACAGTTTGAGGAGAGTGGAGGTTTTTGTTGTCCTGTTACAATGACAGCGGTAGCTGTGACAACACCTGTGCCAGACTGCACTGTTCACCGAGGTCACACATGCCCAGGCTGGCTGACTGCAGGTGGTTGAGACCATGGGTGGCAGGGAAGTGTCTGCCATTAGCTAGAGAGCTGCACAGAATGAGATCCTTCAATGCAAGTAGACACTGGCTACCTGGGGAATGTCTGACCTGCCCTGTGCTGTGTGTGATCCCCCAGAGGCAGCAAGAATACATGGTCATGGATCAGGGAAGAACCCAGAGGTGTGAGCCAGAGGAACCACTCAGTGATTCTGGGCAGGACCAGAAGTCAAGACATATATCAAAGGTCAGGAAAAGGCTTAGAAGCAGCGACAATGGGTTTAGTTTAGTAGGTAGATTAATTGCAAGCACTGCCTGGAACAGCTGACCATCGTGCTAACCCTCAGCCCCAAGGCTAGCCAGGAAAGTGTCCTTATCCATCACCAGGTCGCAGATGGGGGGAGCCCTAGCAGAAAGACCATCTTTTTTTGTGAGTGATATATTTTGAATCCAAATATACACGGGACCTCTTTTAGTGATAAATTTATACTAAATTGGGGAAAATCTTAAAGTTCTCCTTTTACTGTGTTTGCAAAGGCATCTTTTCAAAGCAGGCCAAAAAGTGGATTAATAGTATGAAATAAAAAAGAATTAAAACAGCCAGCTTCAAAGTCATGGCTGCGCTGCTGCGGTGTCCCATCACTGGGCATCAGCTTGCTGGAACTGTGTCCGTTCCAGTGTTTTGTTAAAATACTGCATTGGGAACAGTAATTAAACAGATTCTGATGATGGTTTTTAACACATGCCAGCTGGCTCCCAGCCAGTGTTGAAGCAGAAACATTGTGCAAACTCATGGTCAATGATGACTTTGATCTTTGAAGGGCTTTGTAGTGGCGGAAGGAAATGGGAGGATAGGAGGGAGGGAGAAGGGCACAAGCAGTGGAGAGAAAAAAGAGTAACATGCTCTGGAGTGGGAATTATCTCCTGCACCTTGACAAAGGCAGTGGGTGCTTTCTTCCTTCCCCTCGTTCTTTATGTGGAGCAGTAGGCACAGTCATAAACATTATCATAAAGGCCCAGTTTTGTTAATGGCAACCCATATGAGTAACAGAAGTTCCTTGAATATTCCCACGTGTGTGCCATTGGGATTCCTCTGAGAGTGACTTCCTCTGCATGCTGGCTTGCAGTAGCTGGCCCTGCCAGCACATTAGTGTGCCATGGGCACTGGACAGTGTTTGAGGCCTTCAGGACAGAACCTGGGACAAAGAAGAGGTCTTCTGTGGCCAAGAAAATCATAAACACACATGCTATTCAAATTATCTGCTTGGACATTGCCTGAAATGCTACAACAGCTCTTTAGGCACAAGGGAAATCGTTGCTTCTGTCCCATAAGGTTGTCTGTTTAGATGTTGCACGAGCAAGGATCAGGGATAATGGGCAAACACAACTGGCAAGAATGAGCAGAGAGGGATGCCTCTACACTTCTAAAACAGTTAGTTTGAATTTGGTATGACTTTCCCATGTTAACAGTTAACAATGGGCACGAAGAAGTAGAATCGCATTGTCCTTTTTTAAGCCTTAGAGATATGCAGATGGTTTAGGTAGATGATGTGGCTGATTTCCAGGTGTAATGCTAGCTGTGACTTGGTCAGCAATGAGCCCATGTTCCCAGGTTGTGCTGGAGGGCTCTGAATATTGGTGTGCTCTATCTCAAGTGAACCTCACTTCAGAGGTTGCAGCTCCTTTTCCTCTAATATTCTCATGAAATTCTTCACAGAAGTAGGATTGGCTTGACAGTACAAGCTGCAATGCTTCTGTAGTAGCACAGGAAAGCTGGAAAACCTTGCAAACATCTTCACATTGAAAAAAATACCCTTATTTCCCTTCCAAATTCTTCACTAATGTTATATGATGACACTTAAGATTTTTCCTGTCTTTTTTTCCTTTTCTGTAATGAACGACATTTTAAATTCATTAACTTGCAACTCTGGAAGGTCACATCTAGCAGCCATAGGATTTTGGTGTGACTCCTAAGAATTTCAAAGAATAAAGTCCTTAATGAGTTCTCCTGTGCTTTTACGTGCACAAAAGATGCTGTCAGCGAGAATAACCTTTATGTTAGTTCAAGGGCTCCAGCAGACAACTAAGTAACTAACCTTGCATCAGCTGAGCTCCCAGAGATGTCAATAATCATTTATGTGCACTCCTCACCTGCTCTAATTGCAAGGTGAGGCAACTCAGCATGGACACTGCTGGGAGGGTTTTAAGCTAAAGCATTTCCTCCACAACTGAATGACACGAGTTCAGTTTTGTATCTGAGCCACAAGAAAACAATAAGCTGGAAGAGATAAGCGTGTTGTTTACAGGATAGCGTCTGGCCCCACTGCGAGGAGACCTTGAACTGGAATGTAAGTACAAGCAATCTGTGAATCAGCCTTGCATTTTACACCAGTCAGGTCCTCTGTGTGGACATATTTAATTGGTTTACAACTGACTAATAGCAAAGAAATTGATGTAAATCAGTTCTAAAGCAATTTAAGTGTGCACAATTTAGCTCATCCTCTTAATTAAAATCCTATTAATTAATGCAGGTTTTGTGTTTATACAAAACATATTGCCAAGTTCTTCAGATAGCACACCTTGAGCTCCAACAGCAAAATGGCCATGGCATTGAATCCCCCAGCAATACACAGAGGTACAAATGCCATGCCCAGAAAAAAAGATCCTGGCAATTCTGTCCATCATGGACTTAAAGTAAGATAATTTCCCATGTGCTTTTCCAATGTGCCTTGCATAATTTGAGTGTCCTTGCTTTCTGAGTTTGTTTACATGCTGAGGCAAGCTTGCAGAGATGCGCTAAAGGAGGGCAGCAGGAACTCGGAGGCTCTCCCTCGACATAATGGAGACCCTCCTGCACGTACCCACTTGATCTCCCTGCTGGCTTGCAGGAAAGAGATCCGAAATCACAGCAGGCCTAACTAAAACACACAGTCCCTTGGTCATTATTCTAGTACTATGACAAAATCCTTGTTCAAAAAGCTGGGAACGAAGAACAGCTCTTGCTGCTGCAGCAGGAAGGATTGAAGCAGGTTGGCAGCTACTGCTGGAGGAGCAGCCTCTTCCCACAGGGCTCCTGGCTCCCCCTGCTCCCAGGCCAACAGCCACAGCTGCTGCCGGGCCCCCAACATAGGACAACACCCCTGAATTGTCCCCACCTCACAAGGAGCCAGGTCTGCAGCCCAACCAAAGGAGTAACTCTGCTTCAGAGGGTGCGTCAGTGCCACTGTCCTGGGGCTGCCTGCTGCCGGGGTGCTGTTTCCTACACTGTGGGGAGATGCCGGCACTGCAAGGCTGCGCTGCAGCTGAAATATTTGCCACCTGCATTTTTAATTGGACTTTTCCCAGATGGATAGGCATATGTAGACACACACAGGTGATAATGCTAAGTAGCCACCTCACAGGTCATTGATTAATCTCACCTTTCACAGGTACATGTAGAACTTACAGCATTTACAGTAACAAGAGAAGCCCATAATAAATGCTACATCCTATGATGAGCACCTGCTGTAGCTACAGTAACCCGGCTGCCATCATCAGTACTTACTGCACATGCTCTTTTGGGATTGACCCTCCACCTAAAAATAAAGGTATCGCATCCGACTCTGAGAGACGCCAATGGCAGCTTCAATGGCTTTGGCCTGCAAGCGGCTCAGTCACGGCATGGAAAGGTATTTGTAGACATTTATCCAGGCAGAGCTCTTTTTCTGCAGCAAGGTGTATTTCTGCTAAGTGAAGATAGTAAGGTGGGAGATCTTGGTTGGAATCAAGGACTTGTTTAAGTGCAAAAGGGAAACAAGGTCAAGAGAACTGATCTTCTACAGCCACATCCAGTGAAGTCGCTCTCACGCCGACCAGCCCTAGGGGTCTGGTGGAGGGAGGACCTCGTACCTGAGCAGAAGTACAGGCACAGTTGTGCTGCTTGCAGGTGGCCGAGGCAAAGTGTCACCCTGGGAGAGGGTTCATGGCACAGGCAGGGCAGTAACAGGCATCCAGGGTTTAAAATAGTCTTGTGCAAGAGCTCAGCACCAGATTGGGAGCTTTGACCTCCCGCCTTTGCTCTGCCAGGAGCACCTAGTACGAGACTGAGCCTTCCAGTAGCTCAGCTGCAGGTGGAGATAGCAGGGGTGGGAGCACTTCTCCACCACATGGGTAGAAGTTGGGACAGCTTACTGAAGACTGGGAGGCTGTCATGTATCAGGAGCAATTCAGGCACAATAAATACAGCTGCGCTTTGCTGGAAGGTCCAACACAGAGGGCACTTGAAAATGTTGTCCTGTATAGCTAAGACTCACCTCTGCATCCCAGTGGAGAGCTCAACAAAGCCCGATAAGATTAGCATTTCATTAGAAGCTTTCCTTTCTTAGTTAAGTATTATTTTCCAAAATGCTTCATGAAACTAGAGTCACCATTTTCCTCGGAAAACCAGGTTACTGCTACCCTTATTCTTCAGAGTGCTGCTCTGTCCATGTGAAAGGTGAAAGGGAGTTCCTAGGAGATATTTAGTCACAGCTTAAACAGACCTTGCTTTTTCAGTTGAGTTTGATGGCTCACAGAAAGTCACTCCTCCCTTAATGAGTCCCTGGGGATCCAGTTGTATATTTTTTCAGGATCTGTGATGCACATATGTATCTATCTGGCATCCTCCCAAATATTTTCAAAGATAAAATGTGAGATGAACATCTGGTTCACACTATTACAATCTTTATTAAACACTAATTTCTTCTCCAGAAAAGCACCATCTGCCACAGCTCCAACCCTTGTTTTCTAACATGGATTTTTCTTCAGAAGTACAGAGTGAAATAAATCTTCACCAGTTATAGTCCCCAGAATTTCCTGAGATGAAAAAGCACAGTGACAGGAGTAGGCTCCAAGAGTTGATTTGCTTCAAAAATCCTATGTTATTATTTAACTCAGTAAGAAACCATATTATCAAGGATCCTAGCTCCACTTCACGTTACGAAGAGTTCACTTAAGCATTTTGATAAGTCCATTGCTGAAGGATTTGATACTGTTTCAGCAGGTTAGAGCACCACATCTTCAAGCCTTGATAGTCAAGGTGCGGATTTTGCAAAATCTCCCTTGCTTCTCACAAAATTTTTGGAAAAGAGAGACAGCTTGTTATAGACATGTAGAAAGTTAATTTTCATGCCATTTCAGTCCCTGTCTTTATGACCCCTGTTCTTAAGCCCAGTAGTACCCAAAAGCCAGGAAAGAAAACACCTCTGAGCCATCATCTCCTCACCTCCTTCAGAGCAAACAGGATTCCCCATGTTTCCCATGGTCGGGGCACAGGCCCGAGTCACTTGTGTCTTTTACATGACATTTGGAGATTCACCTCACTCTGCTCAGGCCTTGAGTGTCTAAAAGGATTACAGTCTCCTGGGCTCTTAGGCCCTTATTCTTGCCCGTTACTAAAACAAATCTAAATAAATGCTATTAAGAGGCTAAATTCAATTTGCGGTCTCTTGGTGTTCCAGGATCACATCAAGAGGAAGCTGTGTGCGCATTGCTCTGTGCCCGAGAAGCACCGTATAACCCATGCATTCAAAGGGCTTCGTAAAGTGCTAAGTCCTCAACGTCGCAGTGTTCAGCAGCGGTGGTGCATGACTCCAACCCCTGCAGTCAGTCCTGTCTGGAGAAGAAAAGGCTGAATGAGCACATTTAGCCTGATTTCAAACCCCCTCAGGTACTGGTAGCTGAAGAGCTTTGCACAAAATGAGCTGCTACCAGGATCGATGTTGGTTTTAGGCTACAGGAAAGGAGGGAGACCAAGATGGACTCAGTCCCTCCAGCTGTAGCTGGCTGAGGATCTGACTCGATTTGCAATGGCCAGGCAAGCCCCTGCAGGGAGTCCTTCTCCGCTGCAGTCTACTATGGGTCCTTTCTGCCTAAAGAGACTCCCAAACTCTGAATTTATACCTACTGAATGATGGGTGTCAATGGCAGGAGAGAAGATGGATGAACTCTACAAATGCCACACGATGATGCTTTCCTCCATATCAATGTCCGAGAGCAGCTTCCCGCACTCCCAGGTCTTTGTGATGGCAACATGCAGCTACACTCATGTTTGTAAATTCTTGCTGTACTTTGCTGCCTCTCTAACTGTGCCTACGCATTGCATGGCTCACGGTGCAGCACAATATGAAGACACCCATGGAGACTGGGTCTCCTGCCCTTCTCTACCAGCCTGATCTTCTGGGGTGCTCTCCCTGCCTGCGTACATCTCACAAGAGTTTGCTGGGGTTTATGGTCACAACAGCAATGAAAAGGAATAAAGAAAAGTAACCCCACCATGATACAACTGGTGAAGCTGTTAAAGGGTATTCTATATACTACAAAAATCACATATTTCTGGTCTGGACCTGCTCTTTGAAGACTATTAGAAAGATGTGTCAAGTAGAGACAATATAACAGATAAAGAGTATGCCTTCTTAATGAAAATCTGAAATTGATCCCAAATGTGTTGCTGACAAGAGTGCTTAAAGAAAAGCCCTTGGGAGGTATAAATGGTGTAAGGATTTTCATCAGTTATGACCTAGTGGGTGGAGGTTCACATCTGTATCAGCTTCACAATAAGTTTCCCAAAAGTGAGGGATAGACAGGTAGAAACTGAGATTAGAGAGAGTGGGCGAGCATCACTGGGAGCCAGAAATACCTGCTCACACCACGGTGGACATGGGGAAGGTATGAGTGACGGCATGCTGACTTAAGGGAAACTGGAGGTTTTCCTGCAGAGGTTCCCAAAACCTGTGCAGGTGGGGGAGAGAAAGGTTCAGGCTCCCATGGAAATGGACACCAGCAAGAAGGATTCAAAGGAGACCCAGGCAGCCCATGACCACAGTTATGCCAGTGAAGAATCAGCTTTTCTTGGTGATTTCTGGATTTCAGTGGTGTTCCAGCTCAGGTAGTCCTCACTTACCCTCTAGCACTGAAACCAGACCCTGAGCGTCTTCAACAGGGCAGATGAAATGCCTGCTCCTTTCTTGTTGGGCATTCCCTTGCTCTTGGTGCTGCCCTGCCAGATACCATGCAGGTGCAGAGCATTCCCAGAAGCTCTGTTAGTTATCCCAGCTGGAAATGGGGCTGAAACCACAGCAAGCACGGTGCAGGGGTATCTTCTCCAGCTGTGCCCATTGCATAAAAACTCTCCTGTTGCTCTTCTGGTGATACATCCTTGCCAAATTGCCAGGGGTCTCAGGCCACACTGGGGAAGAGGGCTGGCCTGCATCAGTATATCTGCTACTAAAACTGAAGCATACACAAGTGGGAAGACTTGCTTCAAGATCACTGTGCTTGCGGGCAGCACTCACAGAACATCCCAGGGCTGGCGGGCTGCTGCTCCAACCATCACCCAGCTGGGTCCTTTGGAGGAAGGGAGGTCAGAAGTGGAGGTCGCCTCTATGTTGCCCTCCAGGTCAGAGATCAATCCCATGGCATTCCTTAAAAAAAGAAGAGTGAATATGTAAACCCAGCGATGTCACCGAAATTCCTTCTGACCATTTAGCAAGCTGAAATAGGCATTCAAAACCATCAGAGCTGCTGCACCCAAGAATTACCTACACAACGTGATTGTACAGTTCCTACCAGCTGATGAATTTCCACTGCAGTTTTACGTAGCCCAAGTGTGAAAAATGCGGTAAAAGGCAAATTCCTCAGGACTTATTTCACAGCAATTATAGTTTTATATGGCTCCTGCATGCAGGCAGGGCAGGTACAGAAGGTGAACTCAAGGCTCAGAGCATTCAGTCACATAAATAAGACTTTGAAAGAGAAGTATTTGTCCAGAACTGATACCTATCACCAAGCACATGCACAGGTTAATGAAACCTAAAGTGACAAACTCTAAACGAGTGCACTGAGTCAGTTGTGTGAGCTGCTTCCATGCACTGAGCCAGGAGATTACAGGAACTTGCTGCACTGGGTAATTCCAGCGGGGTACGAGGAGTTTCATCCCACTGCCTGAGGGCGGTTTGATTATTCCGTACAGCATGTTGCAATTCTCAATCAAAACTTTTCACTACGTTCAGTACGCCGCATGGGAACATCTGGAAATTTACAGCAGAACGTCTTGTAGCATTTAATGCCTGAGTATCTCTTTGCTACAACCTATTTTCATTTTACTGAATAGAGACCCAATTTCCTGAATTTTTAAACAGTCTTGCTAACATAATCAAATTACCATGATTACTCGGCAACGATTTCAAAAAGTCCTAAAAGCGCTGTTCCAACTTTGCAGTGAATTCCTATTACATGCAGAAGATTTTGTAAACACTTTAAATAAAATGCTTTTAATTCAATCAGAAAAGTAAACAGTGTTTGTTTTTAGCTATTCAACGTATTTGAGCCACAAGCATTTTTCCAAGTGAGTGGCTATGGGGGCTTGTAACGCAATGCAAAGCAAACACTGAGAATATAAGATCACACTTGTTCAAACAGGATTAGAGAGTTTATTCTAGCAGAGTTTCCAAGGATTTCAAAGAGAAAACAGCAAATTTTTTTTTTTTTTTGGTTAGGGAGGTGGAAAATATGTGATGCTTGGTCAGTGATTGTACTTGGTAGGATCCCAGCGGTACCGTGCAGCCCACACTCACGCTGGGTAGCAGGGCAGGGATGCCATTCATTTTTCGCAGTCTCTCAGCCCTCTGTGGTTCACTCCAGTTCTGCCTTTGCTCAGCAATCGCTTTCACTGTATTTTGTTAACATGAACTGGAAGCCAGCAAAGAACTAAAGCCTATTTCTGGCGTGCATACAGCAGTTGATGAAAAACGTAACTACTCCGTGCTTCTTCATGGTTGCTTTTTTGCAGGCTGTGTGTAAGACATGACTGGTAAGAAAGGAAGCGGTTTCCTTGCCCCAGGGTGTAGGTTAGAGCCACACGGAAGGCACAGTGCTTCAGCCCTTGCTTGGGTGGTAGCTCTCGTTCGCATGCCCATGCTGCTGAACCTCTCCCTGCATCCTTCCTCCCTCACCATCCCTCCCTGTCCCTCCTGCAAAGGTCTCTGGTACCTTTTGCCAGCATGTCTCGGCAAAACTTCCTGCCCAGTGCTGGAAACATCCAAAAGCACGGGGCAAGCATCATCCCTCCTCTGCTTTCAGCTGGGTTGAAGCACACGGTGGCTGTCTGTCCTCTCTCCCACAGCCCTGCTCCCCAAGGCAGGGGCACATAGGGGAGGTATCAGAGCTTCGTAGGAGATGACCACAAAAACTTTGCCCAATTCAAAATATTAGGCAATGCAGAAAGGTCACTGCAGACTGCCCTAGAAGTATTTCCTAGGTATCACATTCCAACATTTCCATGCTAATAAAGCAGTTGTTGCTGGGAGCTGTGAATATCTTGTCCTGGATGGTGGTTAGCAGGTCAGTGTGTAAGCCCCCACCCGTTTCTTCAAATGTATTTGTTATTTGTAAACGGTCACTGAATTGCTTGGACAGATGATTTGCAGATTACGGGTTGTGCATAAACTTGTTTTGTTTCAGCCGGTCCCTATTCAGGACTCGTTTTGTACGATTGGCAATTTAAGTGACACGGTGTCATTTCTGATCCCGGATTAGATGGCTGAAGTATTTTAAAGAGAAGAGGCGAGAATGGCAGACAGCAAACAATGCCATTCTGCTGCAAAGACACATTTCTTCTACAGTTCATCATCAACTTCCCCAGAATTTTTGTAGGCATTGGCAGTGGTCTAAACACTGTCAAAATGTCAGTAAGATAATTCTACCACTCGTAGCAAACTGAACCCAGGGTATTAAAAAATATATTAAAAATGTAGGTTTGTTTTACCAACTAGCCTTGTGAATGTGCATACACGTGTGCATGTTTGTGTAGGGGGCGCGTGCAGACACACAAACATAAAAAGAAAATATTAACCTTGTGCAAATGTTGTATGCATGAACAGTTTCTAGGATTTTATTGTGAAAATATATCATTTTGCAACCCTTCTGAAAAGTTTGAAGAAATGTTTAGTGTCACCCATTATGGTACCAAATCTCTGAATGCCGTCTTGATTTAGTGCTCAGTCAGCAGCCAAAAATCCTCGGCAGAAAAAATCAGAGTGCTGAATTTTACTTGTCATTAACTTCCTTAAACTCAGTGTTCAAAATCAAATAACATTTAGACACTGCAATGGTACCTAACTATTTATGTTTTAATTCGGGACACTGGGGTGCTCTAGAGAGCTTGGATAATGAGTGAAAATTTATGTTGTCGTCAACAGAAGCCCTGATGTAACATAAAACCAGCTATCCACATGGATATTTCCCAAAAAGGGTGATATTGATCCCAGGTGTTTTGAGGCAGAGCAAGCAACACACTGTACCCCCTCACTGCCCCATGACTCTTCCCACCAAGGGCTGGGCAGCTCCGGTGGGCAGCAGGATTTCGAGGCTGTGGAAAAGCAAAGCTCGGCAGTAAGTACTCCCTGCACCAGCGCATTTTGGGGTTAACACAAAGTGAGTGTTTGGGTATGTTTTCTTTTGAGGGTTCCTTTTCACCTGGTTGATGATCTAACGGTCACATTCATTTGACCAAACTAGGAAGGATGTGTTTAAAATAGGGAAAGTGAATGCCTCCACTGGAAAATTTAGATTCTGAAGAGTTATCAAATATTTTTGTCACATGGGTAGGAGGATTTCCCCATACAGCTTACACGATGATATTGCAGGAAGACTACATATAAGGGTAATATTAAGCAATAGTCACATTTTTAGCAACATTTTAAGCAATTGACCAGCTGGAAATAAGGAGGGAGAATCACTCCCATGTGATTCACGCTGTAGGATCTGCTTTGTAGGCCAGAGTTTGGGATGCTCTCTGCTACCAGTAGCTATTTCTGCAAGAGGCCCCAGCGTGACACGGTGAATCATTCAGTACCAGCGTGTAGTGCTTTCTCATCGGTGCGTGTTGTTGTCACAACTTCCTTAGAAACCCAACTGCAACAGCAAAGCTTTCACAATAGGATCTTCAGGCACAAGATTGTGTCTCAATCTAGAAAATATCCTTGTCCATAAATCTAATGGTGAGGAATCCCTTAACAACAGCTATTTCTCAGCTGGCTGCATGGAATTCCCATGGCACTGGGGGGACACGAGAAAGACTGTGGCCCAAAACAACGATGACGGAGTGAGTTGGAACAGTATCAGTTCTCCCGCTAGAAGTCTTCTTGCAGTTTTTAAATCCCTCTTGCTTGGTTATTTTTATTTAAGTAAGTGCAATCTAACTTAACAAACAAATTACTGAGCATTTTGGAAACAGATTTCAAAACTTTATAACCAGCTGATATAATCAGTTATTTACAAAATATTGAAGCAACGAGATTCTCGTTGCATTTATTGAGAAATGGAGGGCTAGGATACTTATGAAATTTATTTTTGTCTTACCAAAACCATGAGTACTTAATGCCAGTTGCTCACAGCGCCACCCCACAGACTCTGTCCTTGCCATGTAGGGCTGCAAGCAAGAGCTGCAAATGGGGCCGTGAGCCAAATTCACCTCTTCTCCCGTTAGACCCATCCCCTCACTGTATCCAGGTCCTGCCTCTGCTCCTTCCCATGCATACCCCTTGCCAAGCCTTCGGCCACAAACCCTGACATAGCAGTGGAGGTCTTGGCACAACTCTGGGTGCCGTGGTGGAGAGCACTGTGTGGTGGGCAAGGGGAAACCTTCTTTGGTGTCCATGTGCTTTGCCCGCGCAGCAGGATGAAGCCTGCGTGTGCCCCCTGTCATGACAGAGCAGCTACCATATGCTAAATTGATGTGCTGACAGGTAAGGAGGATGGGAGGAGAAGGATCTGTTGGGCTTTGGCTGCCCGTGCACAAGGTCCAGCCTGCTACCACGACATGGTGAGTTAACACCTCAAGTCCTTTTTTTAATGTGCAGGTATTACACCCCTTGCATTCAGGTATTGCTCATGTTTTGTTTTTTGTTTTTTTTTTAGATGAAAGCCCTGGTAGGTAGGGATTGTACCATATTGAGAGCATGTAAAATAAATGAAACCCTCCGTTTTCGCAGCTGGATGCTACAGCATCTGTGGTGCCCACCACTGGGGCCTCCAGCCAAGCCCGGCAATTCACTGACACAATAGATCGGTTGTGGACACTGGCAGCTAGTTAGGCACAGCGTGAAAGCTTCTAATTCCTGCCTTTTATCATTTTATCTCATCACCTTGACATCATTGAGGCAGCATTTTATTGGTAAGCTTTGGAAGCCGGTAAATAACACCGTGTAGAAAAGTGGTATGAGTTAAGCGCTGATAATGCGAGTGGGCTGAGATTTCAAATACCTCTGCAGACAGCAGATAGAGGCAGGAGATGGTCACTGGGATGCTTCCTTTTTTGTTTGTTTGTTTGTTTGTTTGTTTAAACTGCTGCAGGTTGTGTAGTTCATTTGCAATTAAAATACCAAAGACCATGTGGCCCCAGGAATACAGTCATTTTCAACTGCAGCAGTGAAAGACAAGAATGTTGAAACTCTAGTGAATGTTATTCACAGCCTCTTACTTATCAAAAGAACCCTGCTATTTAAAGGTAACTAATGGATAAAATATGACTAAAGATTAAACTACAAAGGCTAAAAAGGATTATTTAGAGCACTTCCATTATGCAGAGTCCTGACATTAATATTTAGACACTCATGAACACTTACATAACCGCAGCTTATTTTTAATGGTCTTCTATCTTGCTTTGTTAACAGGCTGACAAAATGTAATTTAGGACCATAAGCTGTGAGCCCCACATGGAGAAGAAAAGCCTATAATTCACATCATGCTCTGGCTTTTAAGACTTAGGAGACGATGGTGATTGTATGGCAGAATGCAGCTTGCAGGGCAATATGCATTTACATGCCACTCAAGACCCTCAGGCTACATGAAGCACTGCAGAGTGCATCATAAAAAAAAAAAAAAAAAAAGAAGGAAGAAAAGAAGCCAGTTTATTTACAATTGAACTGACATGATGGCAAATTAATTCATAAGGTAAGGGGAAGAAAAGAAGCCGTGGTTCCATGGGCCCGGTTGCGTGCCCGCTGACTTGGGCATGTGTCTGACTTCACTTTGCATCGTTGGTTCATCACTTCAGATTTTCTGTCCTTCCCTTGGTATAAAACCGCAGCAAGGAGACAAAGCATCAAATAGACTTTTCCCAGGCAAATAGAAAGTCAAGTGGAGACAACTTTAAATACCCTGGGTTTGTGTATGCTAGGAAATCAAGGTTATTAGTTAACATTTGTTTTCTCCTCCTCCAGCCTGAAGTTAATAATTATTGAGCCTGTTTTGAGAAAGGCAGGGCTAGGGCTTGACCCGTGTTAAGCGCAGATGTCAGCAGTAATTAGCCAGGACCGTACCTGACGTGCTCCCTGGGGACTCGGTGTGGGTGACAAGCTGCAGAGGTGCAGCTGCAGAGGTGCAGCCACCTGAGTGGCTGATCTGCCTCTAGTTTGCAGAGGTGCAGCTGCAGCACCTGAGTGGCTGATCTGCCTCTAGTTTGCATTGCTGCAGCTATTTTCCTCTTGGAGGCACCCGTTAATGTCCTTAGGGGTTCCCTGAGGGAGACCCTTGACAACTTGTGTGTGGTCCAGCTCTGAGGTGTGAAGGCAAAGTGCTGCTCCTGCTGCCAGCACTCAGGTGCAAGGAGCTGAGCACTTGCGGCTGAGGACACCGAGGCTGGGTGGCTGCTGCAAGAAGAGGAGCCCCAGCCAGCCTGAGACAAGGGCCAACGCTGCCACTGGTCCTGGGGCACATCCAGAAGGTGGCTGGAGGGACATGCCACCTCCCTCTCAGTTAGTCCCCTTGGGAGCCAGTGGCCTCTGAGGACCTGAGTGGGGGGTTTTGTCTCTTTGCTTGCAATGGTTTGTTCTATTCATCTCCAATTTCATGGCCACACTCCTTGGCCTTGCATTTATATACATAAAAACATGTGTTTATATTCCCAGTCTCACAAAAGTTGGCTCTATTCATCTATTATAAGCAAGAGAGAGCAAGTATAAAAGTAAGATGAAGACGGAAGAGATGACCACACTTTTTGCACCGTCAACATATCTGCTGCCATTAGAGTCAGGATCTATCGCTGCACCGCATTCTATTTTCCAGCCTCCTCCTCAACTGAACTGCCAGTGGAGACCCACAGTGTCATGTAGGTCTGGATCTTGGATACTGTCTTTGGGGGAGACCTCAGATGTTGCTTCTCTCATCCTCCTCCTGGAGCTCCTCAGGGAACAGAGCAAAGCTCTGGTTCAGTACCAGCCTCTCTTTAGCCAAGACCCAGAGCCTGGGCTGCTGGGACAGCCTCTGCTGTACAGACAACCACCAATGGCCAGCACCTTCTCCTCCTCATCCCATTTCACAGGTGTTCTCAGATGGGCAGTTTGCTTTATGTTGGCTTTGCAATAACAGCTTTACTCAACATCTTCATCCACTGTGGCTGGTTCCAAGGAAGTCACAGGCATAGAATCATAGAATCATAGAATGGTTTGGATTGGAAGGGACCTTAAAGATCATCTAGTTCCAATCCTCCTGCCGTGGGCAGGAACATCTTTCACTAGACCTGGTTACTCAAAACCCCATCCAACCTGGCCTTGAACACTTTCAGGAATGGAGCGTCCACAGCATCTTTGGGCAACCTGTTCCAGTGCCTCGCCACCCTTATAGTGAAAAATTTCTTCCTGATACCTAATCTAAATCTACCCTCTTTCAGTTTAAAACTCTTACCCTCGTCCTATCGCTACACTCCCTGGTAGAGTCCCTCCCCATCTTTCTTGTAGGCCCCTTCAAGTACTGGAAGGTCTCCCCAGAGCCTTCTTTTCTCCAGGCTGAACAACCCCAACTCCCTCAGCCTGTCTTCACAGGAGAGGTGCTCCAGCCCTCTGATCATCTTCATGGCCCTCCTCTGGACTCGATCCAACAGATAATGGTGCAAGACAGGATGAACAAACCATCGGCTGAAAAGAAGATGAACATCTTCTACACCGAAGCTGGAGAAAGTGCTTGGAGGACCTTGCTCAGACTGTATGAGGATGTCACCTTGAGTGGGCAAAGTGGCCACTTCTCCAGACCCTGAGAGGTGGAGGAAATGCTGCTGAGAGACCCACTCTGCCTGAGAAGGCTTCAGAGACAACCATGGCCGCTGGTGTCCTTGTGCCTGGGAACGTGATGCAATGTGATGTTACAGAACTGAGCTAATGAACTCCTTCCCTGATGACACCGGGGAAACCTCACAGGTCCAAGCCATGACAGAGGACTGCGGATGGCAGCAGTGCTGCCATGGAACTGGGACAGCTGCTGCCTGCCCTTGGACCAGGAGCCTGAATCACACCAGAAATGCTGATGTTGGGGAGGAAGAGCAAGAAACTCCTGAGCCTGCACCAACATCTTGGGCAAATACGGAAAATCATAATAACATCTTTCATATGTGCTAGGACTTCTGTTGTGCCAACAGCAATGTTAGTGGCCTTTTGGTTAGGCTGGGAAGGGCAAGAAAGAGGTTGGTGACAGCCCTACAAGAGTCACGCCAGAGCTAGTTGCTGTCTTGTGCAGCAGCCTGTGTTAGCCCTGTTAAGTAGTTACGACTCGGTGTCAGCAGAAGCAGACGTCTTCCAATTCTGTTGCTAAAAGAGGTTCCTAAACAACACCTCTACAACCTGCTTATATTTTTATATACGTAAATACATAACTGTATCACTCCAGCTTGGGCCAAACTATGCAAAAGTCACAGGTAGAGCAGCTGTTAGCCCAAGCACTTCAACAGAGCTGGAAAAGGGGTGTGACAAGAAATGCTGGGGACTCCACTCATTTTGCACGGCCTCTTAGGAAGCTGGTTGTCAGTGCTGTTTGTGAAGACAAGCTTGCTCATTAAAAGCTTGATGCTACTGTTAATGGGTAAAACTAAAATTTCTTTCCAACCTCCTGATGGCACAAGAAGCAACATGGGTTAGCCGATGTAGGGAGGTCATACTTCTATCATGGCAGTATACTGTACTCGCCTGATAAATTCAACTGAGGAATCCGCTAAGCAACACCGTACAAAATGATACATAGTCCTGTTACTGAACATTTCTGTTGCTTGGGTAGTATTAAACAGGAGAATTGTCTAGGCTTTGTCAAGAAACAGTTATGAAGAACATCAAAAAACTTGCTGCAGCTCTCTTGCTGTGGTTCTCAGGGGCTATTGAAATCCATAGTAAATAATATTTATTAATAATATTTAACATTTACCACATGGTAAATAACAGCAATGAGTTAGGCATGCTGTTCAATAATGTTCTGCTGCTGCTTTGAATTCTTGTAACATAGTCTGTTACCAGAGCTTTGAAGTAACATCATTTTAAAGAAACGCCTGCTAGTGCCATGGATGGAGGCTTTGCTGTGCAGGCTTGTACCAAAGCCAGCAGACGCCAATGGAAACAACCCTGTATGCTGGCTAACGGACTTTGGAACTGCCAAGACATGGCTGGAACAGGCACCTTTGGTCAGAGCAAAGACTAATTCTTCCCTGGTAGCAGGTGCTGTACAGTGTCGTTCACATAATTTCATTTTTTGTCTCCATAGTCTCGATGCAAGGTAGTTCATTAAATATCAGATGACAAATCAATGACTTGTAAATGCTGCGTGCAGCAGACAGACTTCCGCTCATTTCCTGTGTGAAACTGTTTATTTATTTCCCACAAAACCTGTAGACTGGAAATTCAGGCTTTTAAATTGAACATAATTGTTCCAACACAGCAGGATAGCCATCATATTCCACACAAAACCATCTGTAGTAATAAAAATACAACAAAACCCCCAGACCTCACAATGCAAAAGTCCTGTTCTTTTAATTTTTTAAACCTTCTTTGCAAGTGATACTCTTCACTTCCCTCTTGCCTACTGGTACTGCAAGCCCAGATGGGTCTGCCACACTGGTTTAATTTTCTTCTTAGAATATGGAAAAAAATTCACTACCAGAGATATGTTGTTATCAACCTGCTAAAGAAGGACTTTTCCATGGTACAGTGGCTGCTGCTTTCTTCTGTCAAGCTGAATTTTTAACCTGTCTTTATGATGGACTGGGCAGCAAAGGATGGAGATTATTTTGCGGTGCTGCAGAGTAAGAGGTTTCAAGGATATTTGGTTTTAAATATTTCTTTCCTCCAAGGCCACAGGGCAGCATGAGGAGCAAGGAAGACCCTCAGGACTCCTGTCCCCACTATGAACTGCAGAGCACCCCAAGTGACCGTTCAAAGGTGAGAGCCCATGCTGTCTGCAGGCAGCCCAAATGCCTGAAACCTCCCTCCTCCTAAGGTCCTGAACCCAGATGGGGTATCCTCACAACACAGGCTCGAAGCTTCACTGAGTGTCAGTGGGTCCATGAACATCCTCTGAGTCCAGTTCTTTAGGCTTCTGGTAGGCAAGTTTGCCTTCGATTTCATCGGGCATTTGTCTTGATGTTCTCTGGGTCATTTCCTTGGCTTTACCCACCGGCGTCAGGACTGTGGCTTGAGGCAAATTGATTCTCTGATGTCCTTGCAAATGAATTAAAAAATCATTTCAAATACAGTTGGGAAAGGTTTTTCAGGCTCCTGTGAACAGCTGCCTTTCAATGCTAGATGATTCTGGCTCCAGATCTTTTTTCTTGAAAATACCTTGGAAATAAAACACGCAGAATCCCATACAATTTGTTAACTTGAGTAAGGCTGAATGCATTGTTGCTGTTCATAATAAATGATCAATCTCATGAAGGAAATTTTAGCATTAGCTCGGTTTTAATTTCCAGAATAGCAAATTAGATCAAAGAAGAGAATGGAATGACTTTTCTAGCACAGAAATTACAGGAACGGATTTCCCCCTCCTTTGCACAGGCACAGAATCCCCCTGGGGGAATGCGGTATCAATTCAGAGGAGTGCCCAACTTACAGATTCAGATGCAAACAAACCCAGGACTGTAGCAGTCAGTGGGACATTGCCATTCGCTTCAGAAGTGTAGGCTCTGACTTTTAGATGCGTATTTTTCTTTAGAGTAATTGCATGTCAGCTAATTGTGTGTGTATGTATGTGTATGTGGACCAGATGCACAGATTTGTGGACCCCAGAGAATTTCAGTGCTTTCAAAGGATGTGACGTAAAATTCTGTACACTAAATTTATTTCTTCCCATGCAACTGTGTACAATCAGTTCTAATAGGAACTAGACACTTCCTGCATGTCTGTTTTTTAATGGAATCTGCTAAGTTTTATAAGGGCCATATTTAGCTGTACATCCTCTCAACTGTTAACTGTATTATCCCTTTAAGGAAGTCATTAACTGTTCACTAAACACTCTTCCTATAGTGGTTTTACAATGCATGCATGTTGAAATGTGGGTGTCTGTGGGCTAAATCGCTCTTCATAGTAAAATAATTGGTGTGTCTGTATGTGACTAGAATAAAAGAGTAGAACCTATAAAATGTATGCTGAGATTAGCAAATAATTTCTGCTTGTCTGCCCTCCAGCAGCTCATAACACAAACTTCATATATTTAAAGAATTTCCTTTTTTTACAATTGATCCCTGGACTATGGCTCATGCCGCCCAGATATGATATTTTCAGTTACATTTTTGTTTCAGCTTGAAGGAGAGAAATGATTTTCACATCCTGACTGGTTCGGCATTTGCAGCTGAAGCTGTTTTCTTCCTTGCGTCATTCTGGACTAGCTCCTACATTTCATCTCACACTGTTCTGTTATGCTTTCCGTGTACAAAGGGGAACCATCAACTTTCAGCGTAAAAGGTCTATTTTAAGACGAAGGGAAATCAAAGGAGGAAGATCATAAGTGAAGTCTCCATGAAGAAGTTCACTGCATTTTCTCTTTATGAAAACAAACTGGAGGCTGCCCCTGGCAAATATGAGGTTTGTTTTAATGTAACTGTACAGTAAAGACCTTAATCCTTGAACCTGCCACAGTACTGCTCTATGACATCTGCATAGCATTTACATGGGAGTTATAAATCAGAAAGAGATAGCACCAAAATAAATGGTCTGTACTTCCTCTGGGATAATGGTATTGTACTCTGCCAAGCTGCAGGTGAGTTTTTTGCGGTACCTGTTTTGCACTTCAGTAATCAAATGTCAAGAAATTAGGAACTGCATTCCTTTCTTCACTTACCTGCATCCACTTCCTTCGCAAAAGCAAAAATATCCAGCAATTCTTACTTTCCAATGTATATGTTTTCTTCCTGTGGTTTGTGGTTCTTTCTCCCCCTAACCAAGACTCATGGAAGTATGTGAGCAGGTGCCCAAACAATTGCAGGCATTCCCACATCAGGAAAACTTCCCTTTCTGACTCCACAGGACTCTGCAGCTGCCGGAGGTGGGTTGGCAGTTATGGGAACTGCACACAGGTGAGCATAATCCACCTACTTTGCCATCCGTTTCCGCAGGCTTCTCCTCCCATGGCAGTAGTAGATTGGCGACAAAAATAAATGCCAGAAAGTTAATTATTCTTCTTTACATTTTTGAGAATTTTGATGTTTGGGCTCTTTTCTCCTTTCTGATTCTGTCATGGGGAAGGCAAGAGTGGATGGGGTCACAACTCCAGTGCAATAGCAAAATGCCCAGGTATGGACACACAAATAAGACCCGCTATCCCAGCTGGCTGCCAACATGTATTTGAAGAGAAAGAAACAATGACATGGCTGGGGAGGATGAAACCTTGACAATGTGTGTGCTCAGAACAGGCTAGTGACAAGCCTTGGGAAGGTATATGCATGTGTCTACATATGGCAGAGGAAAAGAAGAGAAACATGAGCAATCACATCAGCTGAGACCAGCCCAGCAGGACCGTGTTTCCCAGCCAGTTCCCCAGCCCAGGCACGTGGGTACTTCCAGTCAGTGCCAGGGTTTCTCAGCTCATCCGGGGACGCTGGTGGCATCGTGATCTCAGCCTGACGTGGTCACTCTGCAGTGCTCTGCCCAGTGGAGGGGACGGGGGAGTGGGAAGGAGGTGGTAGGTCGTCTTGTCTTCAGTCTGGCAAAAGGACACCTCATGCGCTCTCAGGCTCTGCAAAGCCAAGGGGCCACACCACATCCTTCTTCCCAAAACTGCAAATCCCAGGAGTCTGATAACTGGGGAAATCCAGAGTAAAACACGGAGAAACTTCTTAGAGAGTTTTCCCGACATCTGCATTTTTAGGAGGCGTGACCAAGATCTCAAGGTTGTTAGCCTAACATTTGGTATCCATTTAAAAAATATTTATTTTCAATGTCCACATAAACAGGATCCTCTTTTCTGAAAGAAAAAAAAATATTGGCTGATATGTTTCTAGGAAGCTAACAGGGAGTGAGAGTGCGTACAAAGCTGCATGTGTCTGCTCCCCATAAAGCTCTGCTGTAGTCAGGTGTTTGTAGGACTTGGTCCTATATGAATGAAAACAAGATAAATTAATTGAACTCAGTATGCCTCAAAACAAAGTTTCCTGAAGGAATAATGTAAGAACAATGGAAATAAAATATTTCAATTTTTACAGTAAGTAATGGAAAAAAATACTTTTCCCCCAAAATCCCCAACCTTTACTAGAAATAGAGCTTAATTTGTCAAAAATTCTCCTACATTTTGTTTTGCTAGTTGGGGACTACATCCCTCAGCGGAGCAAAGAAAACGTCAGGATGGCAATATGTGCAGCAGACATGATCTGAGTCGCACAGAAAGGCTGTCACCTGCACGTTAGGCTTTTAGGGGGATCCCAGAGGCCTCATTCACAGCTTGGACCCCACCGAACAAGGCCCTGCACAAACTCCCTGAGACGTGCACAGCCAATTTACTTTTAAGAGCAGAAGTATACAACAAATCATTATTATTATTATACCATAGGAAACGGATGCGGAGGGTACGGTTTTGATTAAGGAGCAGTTTACCTCTATTACGTGCAGGAATAAACAACGGCTCAGAGAGTGGGGCAATGGGGAGAACAGTCTTTTTGATGGAGAACTTCAGTCTAAAAGCCGAAGTTCAGTGTTTGGGCTAAAGGCAGTTCCCCACATCATGGAGCTGGTGAAGGAATCACTGGGCACTGGGTCCTGGCAGATGCAGAGAATCAGACCGCCTTGCCAGGCCTCCTTGACCAAATGCTTCTGACAAAACTCCTCACCAGTGCCTTGGGGAAACTACAGGCTTGGTTACAAGAGGAAACAAAACATAACTTTTTGCAACGGAGGAAGGTTGCCAAGAGACTTTTGCAGTTTGTGCTGGGACCTGCTGTTCAATAGACTCGGACAAGGAGGTGGGCAGCAAGGTGAGGACATTTTCTGATGATAGCAAGTATTCAGGGTAGCAAGGCACCCTGCATTCCCCAGGGCAGAGTTATAAAGTTCAACCTGATGCACAAAACACATGAGAGAAACTCCTGAACATGTATCTCCTAGTGGCAATGCTGGTAGCTCTAGACTGCCAATGGCATGTCATCTGTATAACTACACTGTAAATAGATTTATTTCAGTTTATCTTTTCATTAAATACATGTCTGTAAGCTGCAAAAACCAAACACTTCCTGGGGACACAGAAGAGCTGTGCCGGATGGAATGACATTCTTCAGCTTTGAACCAGATCTTGCAGCTAGTGAGAAAGTATGATTAAGAAAGACTAAAACATCTGGAAAACAGCTGATGATGATGTCCCCCCAAGGGACGTAATCAAAATATCCTGAAAGAATATTTTTGTTGCAGAAGCAAGGCCAGTATTGCACAGAGAGAAGTAATTTATCTTGGGAAAATAAAAAAGTGTCCTTGTCCAAAAGGCTTTTTTTTCCTCTCTCAGTTAAAATTCAGAAAAAAAATGGAAACAGTAATTCCTCCTTTTTCGGACAATGAAAATAAATGCTTACTAATATCTCCATATTTAGACAGGCCAGCATACTTGGGGGATAAAAAAACTCATCTAGTATCAAGGGCTCCTTTGTCTGCAAAAGCAAAAATAGCATTTGAACAACCCTCGTGGACACTTCTGCCTTCAAGCGTAACGTGGCTGTAATACAAAATTGCAAATGATTCAAACACCCTTTGAAATCAATGTCAAGATCCGACTCTTTAAAAAGTTGCTGGAGAGGCTGACTCCAGAGGGGTTTGTGGGGTATTTAGGTGAACGTCAGCCAAGTCCCATCGAGTTCATCCCCAGAGCTGAGCTTCTGGGCTCTGCAGCATCTCAGGCAATGGACAGCAGCCTTCTGGCAGGACAGCCCTCATTAGCCTTGGTTCTTAATTGGACAGAGAGATAGCTGCACGTCAAAGCTCCTTTCCACAGAGGAAGAGTGACCTGCCACTGTCATCTTTAAGGCCTGAACTCATTTGCCCCCTAGCAGAGCCAGAGACTTGCTCTCATTCAGCGACACAGGGCTCGGCTCTGCCCTCCATGGCTCCGTGCTGCGCAGGACTGTGCACAGCTGGGCTCATGGGTCTCGTGCACAGCTCAGCCCAGGACGACGAGCAGAAGTGGTGGATGCTTGAATGTGACTTGGCACAGCCTCTTGGCTGGCCCCATGCCACCCTGACAGTCCTTTCCCACCCGCTCTGTGCCTTGTCTTCTCCCTGTAGGGTGTGGCCATCCCCTCCAAGTTTTGATCCAAGATGCTCAGTCAATCCGCCTTTTGCATCATTCAGCCACCTGCATTATCAAATACTGTGATGTCAGGAGGAGAAGCAGTACTTGGACAACTCAGCCTGCTCAAGTTCTTCTCAAAGACCTGCCCTGCAAAAGTGAAGATTTGATAGTGATGAGTTGTAGTAAATCTCTCGCATCAGGAACAGCACTGGATGGCTTGAGAAGTAAGAGAATGGAATCCTTATATTTAAAAAGGGACCAGAGAGGAAAACAATCGAGGTAGTCCTCAGACTACTTCCCCAACCCCCATAAAGTCCAATTCTGGAAGGCTCTGCACAACTGAAAATACATTTTGCAAGGAAAGGTATTTACAAGCATGGAGGTAACTGGAAAATGGGATAAAATGGTAGATGTAGACAATTTTCTTTAACAAGGAGCTGACCATATGGATGATGGAATTTTTATGGATCGCAGATCTCATCTGTCTGAACTTCAGTGAACCAGCTGATGGGAGGACACAAGGGGAATTATTTGTTGAAATAGGGAAGAGGGGATCTCAATGAGAAAGAAAAAGACATAGGTAATGGGAAAGCAGGAATGGTGAATTAAGAGATGAGACTGAGAACTGATTTTTTACATTTTTTTTAATACCTTCACACAAAACACAGAATTAGCTTTAAAATGTCTGGTTATGACATAGAGCCCCAGAACATTGCTAGGTTGGAATGGGATATTGAATGGGGAGAACGAGGTGACTTTGAAGGCAAAGGTAACAGATGGGACTTAAAGAAATGGAATGAAATGTGGGAATGTGGGATTCTAGGGAAAACAAATGAGGATTTGTACAATAAACCAGGAATTAAATGGAATAGGGGAACAGAAAGATGTAGGTGTCTCAGCTATTGGCAGGTTGTACATCACAAATGCAACGTGAATGACAAAGCAGTAAGTAGTGAGACACCAGTAGAGACCAGTAGAAATGGGATTTGTCAATACTATTTTTCAAGGTGCTGGTAAGATGTAACCCAGAGGTATGTGTTCAATTCTGGCTACCAGCAGTCAGAAAGGATGAACTAAGCCTGGAATAAGTGCAAGGAAGAAGCAGCATGCCACATCTAATTTGTCCAAACCAGAAGGACTTCAGCTCCTGGCCTCGGTGTGTGTGCCAGGCACACCCTGACCCACAGTAGGCAGGAGCTGGCAGCACACACCCCTCCTGTCCCCACTGCGGGTTTCAGAGGAGTGAAACCCGGGAACCCTGTCAGGGGAGATGCAGTAGAGCTGGGCAGCTCCTTGATCTGGGTAATGGGGGGAATGACTTCTCAAGAGCTTCCCAAACAGCATTCCCACCCATCTGTCTTTCTGGCTGTCCCAGACTCCTCTTACTAGACAGGACCACATTGGCATCTGCTGCCTGTAAGTCCTTTTCTGGCCATCCAAGGACATGAAGGCTGTGAGTCAGCTTCCTAGTCAGGATAGTGGGGACAAAAGAAGCCAGTGAGTTTTAAGATGGAGCTTGATCCATTTAATAAAGGACTTTAATGAGTTGTTGGACCACTTCTCAGTGACCTGGGAGCCTCAAGTTCCTAGGAAGATATAGGCTTCGTATTTTTCCCATCAGTAGAGTACCAGCTGTACTCCCAGAGGACCACTGGCAGCATCAAACAGCCGACTCCTGGAGTGTGGTGCAGAGCTACAGAAATGCTGGCCAGTGCTGTTTTCAGATATTAAGCTTTGATGATGGCATTTAGTCAATCCTTGCTCGCACTATGGGAGCAAAAGGTTCCTTCTTATTCCTGAACTTGAGTATTGCCTAGTTCTGTCCTGTTCCTAGGGTATTTTTCTCCACTTCTTTCACATTTCCAAGGAAGAAACCAATGAATCAAATGGCTTTAAAAGAACATTTTTTCAGCATGATATTTTTCCAATATGTCTTGTGGGCAGCAGTTGCTATTACCAGCCTCTTATGCCTGTCTCCCTGGGATTTGTTTTTCCCCTCATGGCACTATTAAGTTAATACAATCCTGCCATCACCTGCAGTGTTTCCAAGGTGAGTCAAGTCATTTCAATGGGGTCTCAGAAGCAGGCATACTCAGTTGCAGCAATTTCTGGCACATGACAAGCACCACATTCCAACGTGCCAGTAGCAATTAGCTCCGCAGTGTGAAGTTAGCCTGGGTAACAAGTGAGAAAATGGTGAGGGAATGGGAGAGTTGCAATTTAAAATTTCGGATATTCTGAGCCATCTGAGATCCCACGCTGTGAAGGTTGGCTGCTATATCTATTAGTAAGGCTGCATGACTCAACTCTTCGGTCCCTCTTCACATCCTCGTGCAGCTGTGCTGAAGTTGGGGACAGTCCACGTGGCTCCAGCTACTTGGAGCTTCAGGATTTTTGCCTGAGTTTCAAACAGTTACCAGAATGTAATGGGAAATGTGATCGCAGGGAGTCCGGACTTGGTAGCTTTCCTGTTTAGTTAATAAGCCATTTATTTAGACTTAGCGATTTCCTGTGGTCTAAAGCATATTTCCAGAGAGGAAACTTGAGTGCTGCTGTACCACTGCCTATAAGTACCACCAAAGAAAGACAATATACAGGCCACTTTCATTTACTTCACAATTCGGAAGTAATCACCCTCCTTTGTAGTCATGTGCCTTTTACTCAAAGCTCTCTGTGTACTTCCGCTTAACACAAAGTCCCTTTCTGTTACTAAAATTAATGCTTCCTAGATACTGATTTCATGCCAGAAGAGCCAGCGATACCATTGACTCAGCACCACCCACATATATCGCTCTCCCCAGCCATGTTGGGGAGACCCTCCTTGCCAGAAGGAGTCAAACCTGCCCCTGGGGTGCAAGGGGGCCTGGCACAGAGTCCATTCCCCAGCACCCTACACATGGGTCCTAGTGACCTGCTTTGCCTCCAGCTCCTTAGCACTGTGCTCGCACTGTCTTACTCCACATAGAGGTATCCAAAAGAATTGACTCAGTCAAGCTGAATGTAGGACTGATGGCCTCTTGATTTCTGACCATGAGTTAAATTCCCATCTGGCACTACAGTGATGTTCATTAAAAACAATAACAAACTCTCAAAACTGTGGAGCATCCTGGTGCTATCCAAAACCCATCTACTTAGGAAGAAGAGCATCATCACTCAACACTATGGAAATAAATAGAAAAGGAAAATTAAGTGGGCTACATTAGGACTGGTCACCAGCTCCAGGCAACTCATGTTATACTATCAGACTGTCTCAGAGTTCATCCCTATAACACCGATTAAATCGGTTGTCAACAATCTGGCTAAAGATGGCCTGTGGGGCTGAGTTAAAACAGAGGAAATAGAATCAATAGAGGAAAGTGAATCCAAGATAATATGTATAACAGCAAACAGTAAGAAACCTGGCTCCTCTTTTTAACATTAACAGTTATTAAGTGTCTGTGTGATCATTACAGTCGTGTGTGCAGGATGCATCAAACAGTTATAATCCAAGTTCTTGCAGGAGGTTTCAGCAGTTAATGCAGGGACTGGTGAGCGTAACCCAAAAAGCTGTGCTGGCCTCCTGTGCTGCTGGCCCCACGCGAGCCTACGCCCTCCAAAGTACCGGGTGGTTTGGCGTGGGTAAGTCTGGGAAGAGATCTGGAAAACATGTTCACAAAGATGTTATTTAAGGGACAGAAATTCTAACCAGCAAATTTGTGGTCAGATTTTATCGTAACACATGTATTTATTGTTTACCCAGAAAATTGACTAATGAACAGTTCTTCTTATAGCCACAGCAACTGAAAGTATTTGTACTGCTCAGGGTATGCATGGTGACTCTAAAGCCAAATTACAGTTTGCATTTCTAGTCAAGGCTCTTCACCGAGTCCTTTGCCAATGGGGGTTTTGGATTGAAACAATCTCCCTGTCCTTCCTTTAGAAAGACCATCTCATAAGCCCTCAAAATCCCATATCCTCTCCTTTTTCCCTCCCTCTCGTTCCCACACCATCTCTGCACTTGCTGCCATCAAGACTGGTGACCCCTTGTCTGTGGCAGCCAGTGCTGATGGGGGACCAATGGGTGAGTAGAGCAGTCCCCAGCTGATGGGGAAAATATTCATAGAATCATAAAATCATAGAATGTATTGGGTTGGAAAGCACCTTTTAAAGGTCATCTAGTCCACCCCCCCTGCAGTAAGCAGGGACATCTTTAACTAGATTAGGTTGCTCAGAGCCTCATCAAGCCTGGCCTTGAATGTCTCCAGGGATGGGGCCTCTACCACCTCTCTGGCCAACCTGTTCCAGTGCTTCACCACCCTCATTGTAAAGAACTTCATCCTAATGTCTAATCTAAACCTACCGTGCTCTAGTTTANTGCACTTGGCCTTGTTGAACTTCATAAGGCTTGCCCAGGCCCACCTCTCCAGCTCATCCAGGTCCCTCTGGATGACATCCCATGCCTCTGGCGTGTCGACACACCACTCAGCTTAGTGTCGTTGGCAAACTTGCTGAGGGTGCACTTGATCCCACTGTCTATGTCATTGATGAAGATGTTGAACAGCAATATTGCTCAGGTCCAAGCATCTGAGGCCAGCCCCAGCCTTACCCATGCCATTATATGCAAACAAGATGCCTCATTCAGGTTTGTTAGCAGTGAGGTAGGAGTGCTTTAGCCACCTAGAAACTTCAGCGGGCTGGTGGGGATGGTGCCCAGCCCAGCAGGTCCTGCCTCCGTCCATCCCAGCAGCTGCAGACAGCATGTGCTTGCCTGCAGTGGCCGGTGAGGCTCAGAGCTGGGGATAAGCAAGCACGCTGGTGGCCTAGAAATTGGAGAAATATTGACAGATGGACGGACTTTAATTTGTGCAGGCAAACTCTTATGCCGCTGTATTGAGGGTGATTGCGTACTGTTCCCGCTTTTCCAGTTAGTCCAAGGTCATTTCATTGGAAAGCTCTTGTTTTCTCACGTGTGGTTTTTGGGGGTTTTCTTTGGAGCATGGACTGGAGGTGACTTTTAACCGGCTTTTAAGGGTTTCCCAAAGGGAGCTCCGTGGGCGGAGAGTCCAAAGGCTGTTGAGTGGCGCTGTACGGATGCTGTTTTATCCACATGTGGTGTTAGCAATGCTATCCCACCACATGCAACAGAGCAGGCTGTCTTCCATCTGCCCTTCCAAGCCATCACAGCATTTTATTTCTTCTTTTAGCCAAGGAAAAGGCTGGAATAGCTTCTCCCAGGAGCAGCCGGTGGGCCTGGAGGCTGGGCTATGAATCTAAACCTAAAGCTTCATTCAATCTCCAAAGCAACTTGGTCAGGAGGGGAACAACCCATCTCATCTCAGTTTCACACTGATTTCTGGAGCAGTCACATGCACACATGAAAATATGGGTGTAAAATACTGCAGAGAATCTGATTCTGGAACTCTTCATCTAACATATGTCATGAAAAGTAGGTTTATATTGGGAATGTTATATATATAAAAATACAACATATGTATTATATAGATAGATAGATAGGTATAAGGTTTTCAGGTCATTATTAATGCCCAGAATGTTAAAAGGTGGCTCACTGTCCATTTTATGCAACAGAAAAACTGATTAGTGATTGCTACCAGCTTCCTCAGGCTTAGGTCTGAAATCACCTCTGCTCTGTTTGCAAATGCCTTCGGAGACATTACTTGAGAAGAGAAGGCGTGAAACAAACCCCTGCTTGTAAGACATTAGTAGGTATTGGCTCCAGAAGAGAAACTACAATGACAATTAGATTTGGCCATTGACAATGGAGCAGCTAATCACCAAAGCTAAAATCAGATTACCCAAAATGAAAGTCTGTTGCCTGGCTGCAGCCGAGTTTCAGATGTTCTTATTGTAAGTGTACCGAGAGGAATTGCAATCCTGTTATCCAAACAAGGACCAAAAGCCCAAATCAAATGCCAGGCCAATTAAACACATCCCCTCCGCCACACGTACCCATCTCAGTGCTCAGAGCCAGGCACTGCCCCTCCTCGGACATCTCCAGCCGGGCCCTGCCTTCGGCTCTCTGCTCTCTGCCAGCAGCATCTCAGTCAATTCACAGCACCCAGCCTTCAGCTCCAGTTTAAAAGACGATCTAGATGTAAACTGAAAAGCGTGGGTATTTTGTCTCATTGGTCTCTGGAGCTTTTCCACTCTTTGCGTTCACACATTGGTTGCAGGATTGCACTTAAATTCAATGACAAATTTTACCCTCTGCTGGACATGCGAGCCATGGTCAGAGGTGGTGCGATATCATGTTGGCAAACATTTGGGCTCCTCGGTATTTTTGTAAATTTACTAATATTCAGCCGAAGTTTGCAGAAGGGTTTAACTGAAAGGTCAATGAAAGAATATCTGCATATTGTAAATCTAATAATCGGGGAAGATGTAATTTGTTTAAATTTAGGAAAAAGCCAAAGTAAACTCTTTAAAGAAATTGCTCATATATTTGAGGCTAACAGTGGGGTAATAAAAATAGAAATTATGTACATAGGACCTATTGTGGTATAGAAACTTAACCTCAACATATTGATTGAGGCAGTTCTTGTCCCTGAATTAATATACGCCTACGAGTGAGTATTTGTTTTAGGGAAGTTAAATAGAAAGGCCATGAATAAATATAAAGGCTGAGATGAAATAGCCATCTGGACTACATTAGAGCAAAATGCATAATTGAAGCAAAGAGAGCATACATCCTTTGATCCGGTCACGCACAACTGAAATGAAAGTAAATGGGCAACTCCTCTTATCTAATCATCGAAGAAGAGTTTGCAGCACATGTGAGTGAGAAGGACCACTGGAGGGCTGCAGCTGGGGCCACCTCTGCAGCAGGAGGACCTGAAGTATGCCAGCCACAGGTGTCCTTGTGTTGGGTGCTATGTCAGGGCTAGGACTTCAGCGTAAGCCCTAGCTGGGCTGTTTAAACTGCTAAAACCACACGTCCAGCCTCAGCATCTCTGCTGTTTCCATGGGATTAGCAGTAGAGCCATATGGCCGGGCAAGCTTGAGCTCTGCTCTTTGTGCAGCTGGAAGAGATGGGGCAGCTTCACCGTGCTCTGTTCTGCCATGATGGGGACACCCACGCAACGAGCCAGGACGGAGAGCCAACCAGGGAAACACTGGTCCCTTTTAATCCAGATCAGTCTTGCAAGCAATGGCACAGAGAGGGCACACACATTGTCGTCCCGCTGCCTTGAAGTGCCCTCCATTTGATTACAGGTGAGGATGTGGGGATGGGATTGCCAGAAAACGCTAATGGGAGTGAAAGCCCGTACTTCAAGAGCCTGAATTCTGCCTCAGCCTTTGAAGCCAGGGCTGCCTTGGGGCTGGCGCTCATCTTTGGGGTGCGCAGCCATACTTAACAGTAAGGCAAAGGAGAGGGCAGAATTGAGGTCTTCTGAATAAGTTTTGTAACCTACTGTTCAAATCCCAGCCAGCTCCTGAATGAGCTAAAAACTAATCAGAAACTGCCTTCAGTAAGTTCTGCTTTCCTGAGTACTGCTGCCTCCTCGCTCAGGCAATTTGCTGCCCATCATCAGATCAAAGCCTGGAGCAGGGGGCTCTGCCTCCTGGCCACTTGGTCCTTTGGTCAAAGATGTACTGTTGGTCAGGTCTGCAAACAACCCTGGTCTTAGATCAATAGTGTTGTGCTGGCAGAAATCTAGTGGGTAAACCAAGGAACATCAGAAACTTTTCACTGATGTAGATGACTTGGCTTAGATTCACATTACTAGCCTAGTAGATGACCAAGCTTTTCCAACAGAGCTGTACCAATATCAGGAGAGCTTCCCTGGCTGAATAGAGGTACTCCTAGAGAGGCACCCTCAGATTAGACTTCTCCTCCAGCTTTCCAGCTAAGCCCCTCATGACTGTGGTGCTTTTGAAAATGGTGCCCTAGACCTGACATGCATCCTGAAGATGCTCTGCTGCAACAGAACCTCAAGGGTTGACCTGCTGAAGTCTGGTACAATGCTGATCAAAACCCCCAACATCCCCTGATCACCCCATCTCAAATAGGGCTCATCAAACTAGTAGGCATGATTCTACCATCATGGTAAGTTCCCTATGCAAAGGGACAATGACATCTGGAGGCACGGGTGTGCTGCTGAATGAGTGGGGCAGGGTCTTGCAATCAGGGCATAGCATGGGGCCAGGAGGCAGAAGCACCTGCTCGAGACCCAAGAAGGAATAAGCTGCCTGTTGATTTGGTGATGGGCAACACATCGCTTGGGCAAGGAGATAATGGTGCTCAGGAAAGCAGAGCTTGCTGAAGGTAGCTTCTGATTAGTTTTTCACTCGCTCAGGAGCTGGCTGGGATTTCAACAGCTGGTTCAACCACAGCGGACCAAGCTGTCTCCTAGCAGAGCCCTGTCTGGAGCGGGGGAAGAAGAAATTCTGTTGCATCCAAGGAAATAATTTTTCAAGATCCCGTTGTCAACTGCCAGCTTCTTGAATAGCTTTTCCATTTCTCCTGTGCTCCTCGGTTCTGTGCCTGTGGTTTAGTCCTGTGTTGAACGTGATGGGTTTGGGAACAGGCAGAATGTAAAGTCAGCTCTTCTGTGCTGAGGGCAACAGGCTGGATAATAACCTCAAAACAGCTCTGTGGCCAACAGCATAACATTATTTAATCATTTTTATTCATTATTTTCCCAGCTCACAGAGCAAGGGAAATTATTTGCAAATGTTCATATATATATATATATACACACACATACATTTTTTGACATTGTAACACAAAATGTTCACATGGAGAGTTTTTTCATTATTTCACAATCTGAAGCAGAAATTTCTTAGAACAGTTTGTCTGATCGACATTATGTAGGTCATTTCATAGTTTTTACAGGATAGAGATGATAATTCCAGGAAAAAAGGGTGCCAGAGCCTGCCGATTTTGAGAGAGTGGGAAGCTTTTAAAAATTAAATTTTCGAGTCCTTGACAAGTTCTTCATTGAGTGACTTCCAGACTGAGACAGACCCATTTCAACTAGCTCAGTCATGCAGTGGCAAAGCTGGCTGAGTAACTGAGAGATGTGTCTGATATGCCTTCTTTAACATTACCAAAAATTGTACGATGAGTCCTGTGACAATGCTGGTCACAATGGATGCTCTTTGGTAACAACCATCAGTCGAGTGAAGGTGGGTGCTTCCTTCCAGTTAGTTAGGAAAGTGTCTATGCCAGGTCCTTACATCCAAAGCAAAGACACAGTGATACAGAGAGGACAGCTGAAAAAATACACTATGCCTTGAGTAACAGCTCTGAGTCCTGACAGCTGCCTTATTTAAATCGAATCTCCAAGCTAGAAAATGACTGGAAACAAGTTTTCTGTCACGTGCTGTATCCACCACTGTCCTGTCCATCCTCTCACTGGAGGATGCCTTGCCTTTGCACTCAACCATTTGGAAGAACTTTTTTTTTTTTTTTCCATTTGCATTTCACCGTATTAAATGAGTAAAACTTGCACAAGAGTTCAGAGGAAAAGAGGATTCCCCGATTCCTGGGCACTCACTCTTTCCCACGCAGCCTGCCCACCCTCCTGCACTGTCTATCTGCGAAGCAAACTTCAACCTCTCAGAGACAAGTGGCAAGGGGAAAGATTCTGCATCAGAAATGGTAAATTTTCAGAGCAAATACCATATTCATATTTGTCAGGAACAAAAAGTACAGTTTACAGCCACAATGCAGCTGAATATAAATCAGTTTGCACAGCTGAGCTAACCTTTATCCCTGCTGGGGAGGAAGAGATTTAGCTTAAATAGGAACCTCCAGGTCAGATTTCTCCAGCCGTAGCCCCATGCACTCCCATACTGGCCCCTTAGGTGACATCACTGCAACCTGCCACCGGCCACCTCCATAACAGAGAGGTTTGTAAAGAAAACACTAGGACCAGGGGAAAGAAATAGAGTTGAAGACTTTTTCTACCACATTGCTCTCCAGACCTGAATCCAAGCCTGCCAGCATTTGCAAACCCACCAGGAAAGCCCTCTGTGCTCTTACTTATCCAGACTTCATCGTGGCTCTGTGAAATCCAAAAATATTGTCTGAATATTAGGTCAGGGTGACCCATCTGAAACAGGAAGGGTGAAGTCAGAGGGTGAGGCAGATCTTTACAATGATAAACAAACACAATTGCTATCTTCTGTCCCATTTCCGAGTGAGTCTCTCAAGGTCTGTAGTTTCTCGTCTGGAGATATGGCTTTAAGTTCCTGCTCCGTCCTGACTGTTCACATAGGCATTTCTGATGGAGCTGGTGTCCTCTTTGGCTGCTTTTAGCTTATCCAGCACTCAGAGCATCGCTGCCCACCCCTGGATGTAGCTGGCTCTGTGCTCGGTGGGCAGAAGACCCTGTTTCTTTCCTGCAGCCTCTGGCAGGCTTGGAGAATATCTCAAGCCTGGTTTGGGGCTCCCTGGTAGGACTTCCCATTGCTGATGTGGTGTTGTGTGTGCCAGGCTGGGGAGAGCCTGTCTGCCTCTCACAGCGGCTGAGCCTGTCACGTGCTGCCTCCATCCCCTCGCAGGGCAGCTCACGGGAGCCCAGAGGTCTCTCTGATAAGGTCCAATCTCCGCAACTTCCTTCACCATTTGGCGAGGACCAGCTGGAGATACTCAGGGCACACTGTGAGAGCTGATTAGCTGATGTGGACCTGCTAGTGGTCAAATACAGGCAGCCAGAGGAAAGATTAGGGGATAGAAAAGAGTGGGAATGCCATATGTCTGGGATTTGTCTGCTTTCCACCTCCATGCATGTTGCCTGAGTTGAGTTTCAAGGCACCGTATGTGTGACTGGCTGCCAGCTGAAAGCAGGAGTGGCAGCTGGGCTGTGACATCCCACAGTGCTGGTGGCATGCAAGCTCCAGGGCAACACAGGAAGAGCAGGTCCATGCTTTCCTGGCATGGCTGGCTCCTGTGCTCTGGCAGAGCCAGCTCAGGAAGGCAGCGGCTCCTCTGCAAAGAAAAGGTATTTATGCGGCTGTAGGCTGGGGAAGCAGATGTAGTCATCCCTGATGAGCTGGTAGGTTTGCTTTTGTTGGAGATACTGAGCTCTGATAGCAGTCAAGTGTCACGGGGGCCAGGTGCCAGACTTGCATTAAGCAACTCCTCCCCGAGTGAGAAACTGAGGTTCAAAAGAGTTGGGTACCCAGACCATCTCCAGGATAGTCAACTTTTTAGTTCATTGTTTGAATCAAACTGAGTAAATCATAGCTGTAAATAGGTAACCTGAGTAACTTTGCCCTGGATTCACTTAAATGAATGGATGGATCCACCTCTGGTAAAACTCCCCCAGCTTTGGTGGCCGTATCCTAGATCGGCAGCTGCCTGCATCTCATTCCAGCTTGGTGACAGCTGCAAAGGCTGAAGCAGGGTGTGATGGAGGAGCTTCTCCAGATCTTTAGTCTGCCCAAGGCCATTTGAACATCAACGTGTCTCTTAAAGTACGTGCAGTTCCTGGAGGGAAGGTGGGACCCTGGGCTCGGCAGGGGAGCTGGCAGGTGGGTGTTTAGTCCTCGTTCCCTAAGCAAGAGAGTAAATACAGGAAGGCAAAGAAATGTTTTCCACGGGGGAAAAAAAGTCAACTTGCACACATGATTTTTATATTGAAATGCACTTGTCAAGAGCCATGAAACCAACACTTCACTAAGAAAGCAGAAGCCACGAAGGGCTCATTTGCTGACAGGCTCAGTCTCCTGTGGCTGTTGAACTCGAGACCTACAGGGAAGTACAATCATTTATACTGTGCAAAAAACCAGTGGGCTTTATCATAGCCTGCCACGAGAATACAGACGCCTACAGATCTGGGGGTGTAGCTCCGATCAGCAGGCAAGACTAGAAAGGCGGGAAAACTTCCCCAGGGGAACTGAAAGCAAAACAACCCCCCAACCTTCAAAGGCAGCTTAGCAAGGGAAACAGATCCCACAAGCTGATTTCTGTAGGCACTGCTTATCATTTTAAGTGCTGGAGGTTTCACACTTTAAAGGCTCACTTCCTCTACAGTGCTCACACAGCATCAGTATAATAATATTTCCCCCTCCTCCTCGGTGTCAGTCATTATCTTCCAGCCTCCCATATGTCTTAGCCAGATCATAAATGCTAACTGTTTGTGGGCTCTTCTGCAGAGTCACCCATTCACATGTAACATAGAACAATAAATAATTACAAATCATTGCCAAGGTTTGTTTTCCCAGTGCTGTCACATTCTTTTAAGACACTTTATAAAAAACAAGTAAAATGAATGGTCCTAACCATGGGCAGTGATGCTTATAGCGCGGGAGCTGTTAGCTACAGCCTGTATCTGCTGTTCTTTCCTCTCCCCTTCTGTCTGCTCATGTCTATCTCTGTCTGTCTGTTTGTCCTGCCACAGTTTGTCAACTTGCATCCTTGTCCCCTCAACTGTCCATACCCAGACGAGGGGTAATGGCTTCAAACGGGAAGAGGGTAGATTTAGAATAGATATTAGGAAGAAATTTTTCACTCTGAGGGTGGTGAGGCACTGGAACAGGTTGCCCAAGGAAGGTGTGGCTGCCCCCTCCCTGGAAGTGTTCAAGGCCAGGCTGGATGGGGCTTTGAGCAACAAGGTCTAGTGGAAGATGTCCCTGGCTATGGCAGGGGGGTTGGAACTAGATGATCTTTAAGGTCCCTTCCAACCTAAACCATTCTATGATTCTATGATCCTCTGGCTTTCAAGCAGCCAGCAGGTTGGCAGAGGTGATGTCACGGTTTAACCTCAGGGGGCAGCTAGGACCACACAGCTGCCCACTCACTCCCTCCAGTTGGGATGGGAGAGAGAATTGGCAGTGTAAAAGGGAGGAAAAACTCATGGGTTGAGATAAAGACCATGTAATAGGTAGAGCAAAAGCCGTGCACGCAAGCAAAGCAAAACAAGGAATTCATTCACTGCTCCCCATCGGCAGGCAGGTGTTCAGCCATCTCCAGGAAAGCAGGGCTCCATCATGCGTAATGGTTACTTGGGAAGACAAACACTGTAACTCTGAATGTCCCCCCCTTTCTTTCGTCTTCTCCCAGCTTTATATACTGAGCATGATGTCACATGGTATGGAATATCCCTCTGGTCTGTTGGGGTCAGCTGTCCCGGCTGTGTCACCTCCCAACTTTTTGTGCCCTCCCAGCCTGGTCGCTGGAGGGACGGTGTGAGGAGCAAGAAAAGGCCTCGACTGCTTAGCAACAACTAAAAGCATCAGCGCGCTATCAACACCGCTCTCATCCCGAACCCAAAACATAACCTCACACCAGCTGCCAGCAAGAAAGTCAACTCCACCCCAGCCAAAACCATGACAGGTGATGTGTGAAACCAGGCCAAAATCGTGCTCTTCACCCCTCCACATGCATCCTTGTGCATGTGCACAAACAAAATGGGACCAAACACATCTGGTGGTGCAGGTAGTAGCCCTGATATGTTTCCTCGTTTCAAAATGTCCCCATGGGAGTCCGCAGCTCTACATGTCTGTAAGTCACCCTTCCATTAGAGAAGTTGAGAACCCACTGCTTTGTATGTTATGCACAGATAGAGGCAGAGCAGCCTGGGTCCTCTGCAGAAGAAAAACAACTCAAGAAAAATAGCAATGTTCGGGGTGATTTTACCCAACCTATTAAGAACTATACTTTTGACAAAACATAAATTGTTAGTATCTGCAGATGGCGTAACAAAGAGGACCTGAAATGCCATCTAATAGCATGTATGCTGGCTCAGTAAGTTATCTTTTTTCTATTTTTCTGTCTTTGGTCCCTGACTATCCACTGCATTACCTTATGCAACAACAAAATATTTTCTAAATAAAGCTCAAAGTCCCAAGACCCCACACTAGGTAAATTAACTGAAGTAAACAAGCAAGCAGCTAACTGGAGCTAATTATATTATCTGCCAGTAGCCTTGGTTTTAAGCACCTTACAGGTGAACATTTTAATTACTTAATGTGCTCTGTTGTTCTTGAATTAGATATGAGAAAAATAACATTGATCCAATCCTTTTTTTATTTTTATGCACTGGAGTTGGAAGGCAAATGGCTTTGTAAGGGGATTATGCGTGTGTTAATCCTCCTTAGCTATGATAAAGTTCTCTGCTTCCTAGTGAGATTGTTTAACCCTCATCTAACAGCTGTAGCTAGCTCCTGAAGAAAGAAGCTGGGGAATATGAATTACAGCTTGGGACAGCTGAGAGAAGAAAGAAAGGTTTGCCTCTTATATTTTCCCATGCTGAATATTGCTTATCATACTAGCAGGAAAACAGCCTCAAATTTAGCGGGTCCTGCAACACTGCAGGTGAACAACAGGTTCATTCCAGCATGGATCCATTTGTTTCCTTTTTGACCCTGTAATGGGCTCAGAGTATCAGCAGCACCCTAAAAGCACACAGTGCCACCAGGAAGAGGGGTGACTGAAATAATTCCCATCCCATCAGATGGGGATTATCCATCACTGGAGTACAATATTTCTGCATTTGGAAAACAGCATCACCCTGTGAGGACCAACAGGCAAAAGAGATGGATGGCTCAAACCAGTGGAGCAATGCAGGACAAGTGCCTGGACTCATCCCTTGTAATTTAGGTGCTTCCAGGAGGTGCTGCAATGAGAAGGCTGGTGTAGCTGCACGCCTGCTGCTGGCAGTGGAGGCTTCTTCAGAGGTCACCTGCAACTCCACAGGGCGATTAAACCATCTACAACCTGCCTTGTTCCTTGAAGATGCCTACTGAATATTATTGATTTGTAAGGAAGCCTACGGTGACTCTGCACCTAATTTAGGCTCTTCCGTTGATTGTCCCAAGTGGAGACGAATCCAGGTGGCCCATCCCACTGCTGGAAGGGAAAGCTGTTGAGGGAGAGGGGTAAAAAATAACTGTGAGCGAAGCAGCACAGAGGCTGAATCAGACTGTCGCCGGGACACCTCTGTCACCCACTGAAAACTGAAGCCTTGTGGTATCACATTAGATGGAAGGATAGAGACGAGCCAGGAACCCAGCTCAGAAACAAAAGCTGTATTTTGGTTCCTTTCTCTTTTCACTTTAAAATCATTGGCAACCTCTTATCAAGTACAAAAAGTAATTAGTCCTTGATGAAAGATCTCTGACATGTCAAGGCAGAAGAGCGTGGCTGATAGAAGCAAACACCAGGGCTTGAACTGGTTCAAGAACAGTATTTAAAGAGCAGAAATTGAAGCTTTTTAGCCTGGTACAAACTCACTTGGGTCATCACCTCCTTTACTCTTGCTCTAACAAGTGAAAACAGCATGATGCAAAGGAGACCGGCTCACCTGGCAATTTTGTTAAATGCAAAACCAAAACCATGAGGGTCTTAAGGTCCTGGTAATATTGGCAGGACTGTGCCAAATCACCCATTTCTACAAATTACTGTTTCCTCATGCAGGTGCAAGAAGGTAAGGCGTGCCTGGGCACACAACCCCAGAGCAAACAGGTTTCTCTGCAGCACTGTGGTGTTCATCAAAAAAAAAAAAAGGGAAAAAGTTTAAATTTATGTGGTGGCCAGACTCCTACCTTATCCCAGCTTTGGGCTCTGCAGACATCAAGGTCTTCAGAGAGGTGACTGATATTTCAGTGCTTGGCACTCCAAGTGATTTATAGTGTATTTTTGAGTCAGCAGTTGCTTGGAAATACAGTGGTTATTTGGCATGGAGTCGTGGCCCATGCCAGTTTTAACAGCCAGTGATGCATGAGTATTCATAGCCGTCTCCATAACCAAGCTAATGAGAGTTAAATTAGAAAGATTCGCTGTTGAGAGAGACACAGGAGGACTGTGCTATCAGCTAATGACAGCAGCCTTTCTCAGAAAGGTCTTCTGGAAACTTGCTGGGGGTCAGATGGTCATATAAGCAAGAAGCAAGTGATGGTCATTGTGAAGGCCCACAATAAGGACATTCTTGCAGTAAGCTGAGGCAAAACTGATTTGGGCTCATGAGAAATGGACACACCTGAGAGAAGCAAAAGGTCTGAAATAATCTCACATCCCAAGACAGATGTGGAGCATCTTGATGGAGAGTGTGGCTCTGCAGGGAGAATGGGTACAGCCCCCTGCATGTGCCCAAACAAGCAGCAAGGAGCCCACAAGACCAAAACACTCTTTGTGACGGTATTTATTTTAGAACAGTTCCAGCTGTTGTTTTTTCATGTACGTAGGAAAACATTCTTCCAAAGGACTAACATTTCCCTTTGAAATCAGTTCTGATTCAAACACAGGATGAGAACCCCACTCCCAGCCTCTGGCTGCTTTCCCTTCTGCATCCCTGGTTCAACCAGGATCGCTGGACTTGGTGAACTGTGAAGGCAGCAAAATGGCCTGTCTGTATCGTCCCTTGGGAAGTCAAATGTATTGGACTACAAGTGCTAACAAGAAAAGCAGAGAGCTGCTAGGTTGGTTCAGAACCACAGTGCCCCAGCATGCCTTGGAGAGCCAAAGATCTTCTACTTTGCCCTACAGGTGTTGACATACCTGTAGCAAACTGTAATTTTAAATCAACAGCCGAGGCATTGCTCATGAAAGTTCATTGGAAAAGGCAGGTAAATTGAAGTAAGTCAGCAAAATAAAATGAAGACCAGAATATACGAATAGAGGGGAGATACCACCTCACTCCTGTTCCTTCTTCGTGTAACACAGTATGTTTTCATTTTTAGGGATTAAGAGGTGTGGATAACATTCTTGGATTTACTACAGAAGCCCTTTTTTAGCAAGTCCCATGATGATTTTCTGGTAACAGCATGGGAACCGAAGGTCTGGGATCTTACTCTTCTCTTTGTCTTCAGCTTCCTGAGGAAACGTAGACAGTCACTTACCCTTTGTCCCCATTTCTAATCTTTAACATGAACTTACTGGCCAGCCCCCATCAAGTTTGCAATATCCTATGCATTGTTTCAAAGAAATTCCTTCAACACAGAAGCGGTGCGAGAAGAAAACTCTACAGCATGAAAGATCATTACTGGTAATCATATTACCATCCCCGTGAGAAGCACCGGGACTGAATGAACGGCGTGTGCTGCCGAAACCTGAAGTCAACAAGTGGAACACTTCACCCTGAGAGATATTTTGGGATGTGTAGAGAACATGTCACCAGGAAATTGCAATTCAGCTCTATCTGGTTTCTCCGCCCCAATCTCTGCCCTGCTATTCTAAATGCATTTTAAATGTGGGCAAAAGGAATGTGCAGATCTGGATTTGGCGAAGTCAGCAGATCCGGAAATACGGCAAAGTCAGCAAATGGGCAGAAATAAGAATATTTAAAAAGTTGTAAGCATCATTTTGCATTACCTACAGCTCTCACAGCACATACATAGGGGGGGAAAACCCTAAATGTCTCAGCTAATTTAATAAAAGGTCTTGGTTTTCTTCCAGATCATTTATTTGATTAATAGAAATACGTGTTCTTTAGTGGTATTTTTCACCATATTCTTTTTCCTCTCCATTAAGTACTGAAGTCAGGCTACAACAAAACCAATACAGGTTTCTAGTAGTGACCACCCTGTACAAAACCATATTGAGAAGAGCAAGGACACTGTGTTTCCTCCTGCAAGGAACGAAGGCTGCGATTTCTTCTTTCAGCTGACCACATACAAGTTAAATGAGTTATTTTTCCCAAGCCAATGGAACATCTTAGTGTTAACAGGTAGAAGTCATAGTAATTGGTACAAGTCGGGTGCCCTGTTGGGGTTTGTGACTAACGGGATTTTCCAAATCTTTAGAAAAAGTGGCTCAGTGGCTCTTAATGGAAAAATGGGAATTGTTTGCAGATGGTATGAAGTTGTGACTGCTTGCTGAAATATACTGAGCCAACCCAAACTCTGAGCCACATAAAGACATGAAGCAATAATAATCTGTGCACACAGGCTTCCCTTTCCCAAGCAGGATGGCAGGGATGAGGGACAGGCTCATCTGACCAAGCAGATAAACTCACAGCTTCATTGCTACAGCCAGAAACTGAGGCGAGCAGGCAGCACCGGAGACCATAGCCTGCTCCAGCACAGTTCCTGGGAGCAAAAAACAAACAACGTTTTCAAACAGCGGTCACCCTGTCCCACCCTGATGCCCTTCACAAAGGGCAGTGGGAACAGGAGGACAGCCAGAAAGAACCCTGCCCAGAGCTTCATCCTGAAGATCCTCCGGAGATAGTAGTGCTCCCTTCAAATGGGGAAGGTACTTAGACAACAAATTGGTAGTCTGTGTGTTTGGTAGAAACCAAAATAGAAGTCTCTTGCTTTTGCTCTCCAAAGACTAGAGCTATCATTTAACATTTTAATTAAAAGCCTCCTCAAAGCTACTCATTTGATTTGATTTTGCTTTGGTTGTTCTGTAGCAAGTTTGACAACATGGGCACTTTGCAGGCCTGTGTGTACAGCACGTGTAATTAAAGTCAACAGGAGTTATGAAGTCCTTAAAAACTGAGCCAGGGTGGCTAAATCCAGTAGCCCGAAATTAGAAGCAACATTTGAAAATCCAAGTCACATTCTCCGTGTGTTTGTGTTATAGCATCACCTAGGGGCTGCAACTGAGATTAATGCCTAATTATCCTGGACATTACAGAGGAACATACAGACTTGGATGCTTGGATGTCCAGGCTCATTGTCACAAAGACTACACTCAACAAGGCCCTGAGCAGTTTGATGAGAAAATTCATCTGGTAGATTTATATGTATATGTATACATACACACAAGTATTTTGTGCATTTTTTAAGCAAGAACCACCAAAACACTGAACTGGAGGCTGCAGCAGTTGTAGAACATACTTTGGATAACGTCCATAGGAATGCTACTACTGCTGTAAATTCTCCTACTCCAAAAAACATTAAATAAGCCATCCAGTTATTTCATGATCATCTGCAAACTGAGATCCATGAAAACTATGAAAATTAAACCCATGTGTATGCTTAGTATAGTCTGGCACTTACATTGTTGCTGATAATAGGAATTCGATGTTTACAATTTACATTCTTTCCCAGACTTACTTTTTTTTTTTTCTGAATGGAAGTTAAAACTCACTTGGTCTTACCATAGTGTAATTTAGACTGTTGAGGGCAGCTGGACTCCTCCTTTGCAAGGCACACCTGCAGCTACAGCATTGACAGATGAGTGACCAGGCATACAGGTAACAGACCATGCATCCAGTAGGGCATAAGCTAGCAGTCTGGCTGTCCTTGCGCTTTCAGCCCAGTGTATGAAGAGCTTGTGGCTTTCTAGTCCCACTTCCTTTGAATAACAATGTATGTTCTCAATTCCTGACCAGCCACGCAAAAATCAAAAGCAAAGTGAGTAATGTGGGGGGTGTGTTTGTCCAAAACACATTTCCATGCAATTGTGAAATCACACCTTTAAGGAACCACCTTAATTTGTTAAAGTAGGACCAGTCCCTGCTGGGGCTCCAGAGAACAAAACTACATGGTGGCAATGGGTAGATAAGAAGGCAGAGCAGACCTGGAAGAGAGTGAGAGAGAATATTGCAGGAACTATTTTGAGCGTACGAGGCTTATAATCAGCTCAAGAACCTCTGGTTAAACCCAGCCCACAACTGTGTAGTCCTTCGTGCTCCAGCATGGTCAGATGGAAAAATACCAGTGGGAAAAGAGTGGCACAGCAGAGTAGCGCCTAGGTCTACGGGCATGCTATCAGGATGTAGTTGAATGCGAACACTCAGACATCTGAAAAAAAAGAGCACTGTGCTCCTCTCCCTTTTTCAAGGGAAAAAGTAAGCCAAAGCAGCAGTTCCTCAAGCACACCATACAGGGGAAAACTGGTTTAGTCCTTCCAGGGTAAATTTCAAAGCCAGTGACAAAAAACTGAATGAACTGCAGATGTCAAAGTAGGCATGGACAACAGTACCTATTTCAATCAGCACCATGCCAGCTTTTGGCTCTAGCTTCCAGTCTGTGCCAAATCACACTATCAAAATAGCATGCAAGTTCTGGCACAGGACAATGGAGGAGAAATGTGGCCATTCAGATCACTTGACCCTACCCCGACACTGCTGATTACAGCTCCACTCACAACAGCCACTACCAAGACAGAAAATAAGGAGCAAGCCTCCCAAAGTAGCAGAGCCCTGTGCCTATAAAGGAGCACATTTTTTCAAGTGTTGCTTCTTAAAGGAAATTTCTTCCAACGCTTCAGGTTTTTTTCCAGTATTTTTAACTACAACCTCAGAATTTATGGGCTCTCTAGAAATTGGTATTCAAAAAGATAAGTCACATCGAAGAAAAGCCCTTCCCAGCAAGGCAGAAAGTCCCAGTACTTAATGCCTGTAGAGAGAAGGAACTGAGGAAACAAGGAAAAGCCATGCTTCTTTACACACTAGACATAATGCTAGTGCCAACAGCAGCAGAGGAGCAATCAACAGCTCACAATCGGTTTTTAGTATAAAAACAGCTAGAAACTGCCATTGTGGAAACTATGGCAGCAGTGGAAGCCAAAGCAAAGTGTTTCTGATACTCAGTGACACCTTTATACTGGCAGAAGTTCACTTGCTAGTAGCTGTCTTACAGTTCTTCTACAGGAAGCCTCATTTCTTCTTTGAAGGTCTCTCATGAGATCATCTTGCAACTCAGTGCACTGGGTTTGTGTGGCAAGGTTTTGGTGGGGGGGGGCTACAGGGGTGGCTTCTGTAAGCAGCTGCTAGAAGCTTCCCCTGTGTCCAACAGAGCCAATACCAGCCCGCTCCAAGAGGGACCTGTTGCTGGCTGAGGCGGAGCCCATCAATGGGAGCGTCTCTGTGATAGTGTATTTAAGGGGAAAAAAAAAAACCCTGTGCAACAGCAGTCAGAAGAGAGGAGTGAGAACACGTGAGAAAAACTACTCTGCAGACACCAAGGTCCGTAAAGGAGGAGGAGGCGGCGGCNGGTCCATAAAGGAGGAGGAGGCGGCGGCGCTTCAGGTGCCAGAGCAGAGATTCCCCTGCAGCCTGTGGTGAAGGCCATGGTGAAGCAGGCTGTCCCCCTGCAGCCCATGGAGGTTAATGGCGGAGCAGATATCCACCTGCACATGGAGGACCCCACACCAGACCAGGTGGATGCCTAAAGGAGGCTGTGACCCCATGCTGGAGCAGGCTCCTAGCAAGGCCTGTGGACCCTGTGGAGAAGAAACCACACTGGAGCAGGTTTGCTGGCAGGACTTGCAACCCAAAGGACTGCACCCCATGGAAAGGACCCATGCTGGAGCAGTTCATGAAGAACTGTAGTTCGTGGGAAGGACTCACATCACAAGTTCACAGAGGACTGTCTTCCATAGGAATGGTCCCATGCTGGAGCAGGGGAAGACCGTGAGGAGGAAGGAGCAGCAGAGCGAACATGTGATAAACTGACCACAACCCCCACTCCCCATGACCCTGTGCTGCTCCAGGGAAGAAGGTAGAGAATTCAGGAGTGAAGTTGAGGCTAGGAAGAAGAAAGGGGGGGAGCAGGTGTTTTAAGATTTGGTTTTATTTCTCATTATCCTACTCTGATTTTGATAGGCAATAAATTAATTTGCCTGAGTTGAATCTGTTTTGACCGGGATGGTAATTGCCGAGTGATGCCCCTTGTCCTCGTCTCGACCCATGAGCCTTTCATTATATTTTCTCTCCCCTGTCCAGCTGAGGAGCAGAGAGAGGTGGGCACCTGGCAACAAACCAGGGTCAATCCGCCACACTCAGCTCTCCCATCCAATAGCAAAACAAATCCAAAAATAATAATGAAGGTAAGTCTTCTCCTGTATACTACAGAAACTGTTCGTATTATCAGATCTGCTGCTCCGAAATAATAAATTACAGCAAAACCCTGATGTGCACTGTAGGCTGCTTAGGAACCGCTGCATTTGTCGGCATGCAATTACATAGAATAAAATGCAATAGCTTCTAATGGCAGTATGTAATCATTTCCTAGCCCTTGCAGGTACAGACAAACACATACTGGTGACATAGGCTGATTTACTGAGTAATTGCAAAATACAGCACTTTGCAATCAATACATAGCAAGTCTATTCAAAAAACATTAAATACATGGTAACATCTGTGTCCTCTTGTGATAACAAAGTAAAAAATATTGAAGTTTTAATAGCTGGAACATCAAATTATGATCTTCACAGAAGAGTAACAAAAGCACTGGTTGAAATCATACTCCAAATAGTTGATTAGATGGGGTGTATGATCTATGCAGCAACTTTAATACTGGAATACAGTACTCAAGGCTAGCTCTACATTATAAAACTTTCCTTTTTTATTTAATCCACTACTTAAAGTTCTTGCCACTACCCTCTGCTTACACCATGCTGCCTTGAATTAGCCTCCCTTCAATGACTGACATTGACAGACAGCCTCTGGAGGGCCAGTTCAGATCTCTCCATAGCAGCAGGGGAGATCACTAGAGGACAGAGAAAGGAAAGAACATCAGAAGCAGGAAAGTAAGAATGAGAGGCTGTGACAGAACAAGTAGTTAAAAACAGGACAGTGCATCCGTGACTGTTACAAAATACTGTTCAAGCAGCAGAATTCATACATGGATGCTTGTTGCTAAACAGCTCAGTGATTTGTCGTTGTAGGTGTTACACACATACAGAATTCAGCAATGGAGCAGGAAATGATAAAATTGGGATCACTAATTTTATAGCAGTGATCAATAGCACCTTTCCAATGCCTGCCAGTGCAAAGCTCACATCCAAAGATGATGGGGCTGAAAATACAGTTGTCAGTCAGCAGAGAATTCCAGACAGAACTGATGACAGAGGACACACAGTGCCATTTTCCAAGCAGCACTTAAACAGTCCCTCTGCCTAGCCATCCCTCTTTCAAAGTAGTGGAAAAAAAAAACCAAACTCAAAACCAAACACCTAAAACGAAAACCAAACACAAAAAAATTAGAGTAAAAAGACTTCATAAGAATTATTTTTAAAGGTGTTGTCAAACAACATTTCTTCAAGGCCAAGCTGTTGTAATAGTATACAGAAGTCAGCTTCCAACAAGATGACACTTCGTATTTGCCTTTCCAGTATTTTTAGGGTGCAATCCAGCAGTGCGAGCACCAAGTCAGCATTTACAAAACGTGTGCTTGTCCCCACAGGCAAGTAGATATTGTACTTCAGCATCTGCTTACATATGTAAGCTTTGTATACATAGTTGATGTGTATACACCTAGCAAGTACAAAACAGGCTCTCACCTTTGAAAATGACAGTACTTAAAGTATCTAAATCACTAGACTTCCAACCCCTCGCTTTGGTATTGAATTGATAGAAAATTTACAATGCCATTCTTCAGTCTTACACAGACTGAGTTATTAACCAAGAAAATAAAAAAGTAACAAGTCTGAGTATCCAAAGAAATCTACAAATACGTTCATCAATATGTAGTACATTACAAATAAGGAGACAATACACAGAATTACTATAGTATGAAAAAAACCCCAACAAGTAGTTGTAGGAAAGCCTGAAAGTCTTCCTAACATTTTTTTCTCCCGTAACATTTAATGTTGCTGTAGCAATGATGATATAGCAGCTTCTACTATGTTATTTCCCAAGTTGTACACTTTACATTTGATTGAAAAGGGGGCTGGGAAATGAAGGCCTTCTGAGGAGTTCAGCAGCAACACTTAAGTGCATTGAAAACATTGATAATCTGTGGCACATGGGAATTAATGTATTACACATGATACTTTTTTCCTATTTACAGTATCATACACTTGTATAAAGTCTCTGCTGCATTTGTTTTAGTACTTAGTCTGTGGCAAATCATAGTGATGTTATTCACAGAAAAAGGAAATCCCATTTTCTTATGAAGATTAAGTGACTAATGGCTATTACTTATTCTTGCTTAAGCTATCTACCCCCCTGAACCCCACGAATCCCAAAATCTAATTGGCACAAAGCCATTTCAATAACTTAATACAGGAACTGATTGCTCCTGATTGTTTACCTCTTGACTTAATCATTATGTTCACTGCTGGAGAATTATCCACTTTGCTAGATGCCAGAATTAATACATTAAAAAAAGCCCCAACCAAACAAAAACGCACCACACAAAAAAAAAATGGCAAGAAAGAGTGACTTTGCTGTTGGGTATCTGACTGCATGATAGGAAATACCAAAGCAATCACAGTAATATCATGCTGCCTCTCTGACACCAAAGACTACAGCAAGCCTTCACAAATAATTCTGTTTATGGAAGTAGTAAGCAACTCAACTTCAGCAAAAAACTGCCGTATCTCCAGGCTTAGTAGGGCATCAGAGCTTTCAAAGCAGTTTCTGACATCAGTCTGAAGACACTGGGATTTCTGGTTCCAGCTGAGGCAGAGGCAAATTAGAGGGGAGTGGGAAGGAATATTGTATACAATGTGACACAGCTGAAAAAAATTATGTATTTGCACTTGAAGGTGCAAAACACACTGCAGTTAAGGAAGAAAAACAACTAGAAGACATGACATCTGTTCCTGCGGGCAGGAGGCATGGCCCTCTACTTTGCAACAGGTTTTTATATGAGTATTTTTAAAACTTAAAAGAAATCAAATACATAACAATCAAGCAGAAGGATAATGCAGAAAAAAAGAACTGTGTTTAAAGGTCAATTTCGCATCCTTTACAAGAAGTCTGGACCCATTTCTTTGCTGGTAAAACCCTGTCACCAGGTCTAAAGAGCTTTTACATAAAAGCAAGCAGATGGATACAAATACAGAAATTTTAAATACTTAGTAACTGTTGTACAGAAAAGTTCAGTTGTGAGACTGAGAAAGAAGGGCAGAGTTGCTTTTAGTCAAAGGATTGCATACTCTTCCAGAAAACAACAAAAACAGTACAACAAAACAACAAAAAAAATCCAACCAACTATGCCAACTGATTATCAGTTTACTAACCTTTGTGTTTAAGTCCTCAACTAAGATATTAAAAATGCACTTGCAACACCTGAACACAAAACAGGGTGTACCTGCTATGATAAAATTATTTTTCCTTCCAATGCACTCTTCATTAGCTTTCAGTGCCACATGCTGAAGAAAATAGATTTAAATCAGTGAATGGCAAGTGTCAGCAGGCAATGATTTGCACTACACTGGTGGCTCCATCTTGACCATCCTTTTCTTCAACACCTCCTTCTTTTAAATTTTAAATTTAAAAATCAATCTTCCATTTGGAAATTCAGAGCTAGGTCTGATTTCATTGTCATCTCTGGTCACACTGTAGGATATCTTCAGAGGCCATTCTTATTTCTTGCCGATTCCATTTGTTACTTTTGATTTGGAATGACGATTCCTCCTTCTAGATGAATGGCTTTCACTATTGACTGAATGCTTTGGTGGACTACTGTCAGCACCTGCTGAGAAATAAATATTTTTTTACTATGTATATATTTGACATTGTCAAGCTCTTGTCTAAAAAAAAAGTAAGGCTTTCTAGAGCTACAGTGTTTACAGTACGGATTATTTCAGGCTAATACAAACTGGTTGATACTCGCACTCCATCTAGTGGCCTATTTGTTTTGGGTTTTTTTTGTTTTGGTTTTGGTTTTTTTTTTAAAAAGCAATTCTTAAGACTTCTGTAAAATCCTTCCTCCTCCAAAAAAAATTCAGAAATTTGCTATAGCAGAATATAGAGGTGAAACATCATCCATTCTAAGTGACATCAATAATTAAACCTCCACATCTTTATTACTGGCAGGTAGTACTATCAGAAATTAAGAACTATGGAAGCGAGGTCACAGATCCTTGCAGGAGCACATTTCTTGTTTTCAGCCTTTCATATGACAGACCACATTTGAGAAAGCAGAGGGAGACAATGGGGACTGAAACGAGAATTCAAGACCAAAACATGAAAGACGCTGAAGTCTGTAATGAATGAAGTAACAGAAAGTCAGAGAAAGATTTGCTTGGACAGATTTCTCGGGCATATATAAATGGGAAAAACATTTTGAGTGCAAGCAATTTCCTCCAAAATATAAAAATCCACAAATTTACTAAACAGAATAAATTAATATCAGCATCCAGAAAAGTCATGTATAAAATATAAAGCAGCTCTGTTGTAGGTGCTTTTCAAGCATACGATAAATAAGAAATATTTTTAATGATACAAACATCTGGAGCATAAACTCTGACAGAGATAACTTCCAGCTCTGAATCTTGGTATTTGTTCAGTAAGCAAGACCACACTAAAGAGTTAATGGAAGAGGCGAGTATCTTAACTGACTTCCAGGGAAAGGGAAACAAGTCAGAGAAAGAGGCTGCCTTTGCTTAGGACAGAGAAAGCTGTTTATGACCATGAGAACCACATTGACTAGGCAAGTGTCAGTAAGAACACAAACTCCAGGGCACATTCTTGACTGCTTCTTAACAAGCAGGAATAAAAGCACAATTCACATTTATATGTTTCAAATCAAACATGCGGTGTTCAGAGAGAAAACCTGTCCACAACAGTTATGAAAGGCATAATGCCCTAAACCTACAAGAATGGCCTGGAACAACAGCAGAAAAATTCAGTTGCTTCATGAAAAACAAATATATTTTCAAGAGTTAGAATTAAAAAGGCAGTAAAGCCAAATAGCTTTGCAGATGATTTATCTGTATAGCTCCTGCAGGGATGTTTAAATAAGTCCAGTTGTCTCCAAGGTAAGTGTCTCAAGCCTTATTTCCCAGCACTGAGCCTTAATGCTACCACTTCAAGAATATAGGTGTAGAAGTACCAATACCTCTACTGAATTTAGAATGAAGCCAGGAAGCATCTGGACTGTACGGGCTGTCTTCACTTTCTGATAAGGTCTGAAAAGACAAGAAGGACACATGTCATTGGGATGCTGGTTCTTGTGATCAGCACTTCTGTTTGCAATTAGACTTATAAATTTAAACTGTGGCAGAAGTCCTCATAAAACATTCAGCTAGTACTTAAGACTTTTCCCTTCCTAGTTAGAAGGTACAACATAGATGATACAATAAGAATTCACCACTCGCCATGTGACCTGTTGTGTAACGAAGTATTCTTAATATTCCCCTAGCATTCCACCTGTACAATGGGAACATTAGCAAAGCATTCAGGGATGAATGGTTAGCTAAAATTACAGCCTCATTTTGAGTAACTAAGAGGACAGCATTCTTTAGAAACCACAGTGTAATTTGGGATCTGTCCAAGGCCTGCTGAATTCAGAGCTCTTTCTATTGACTTCAGTTAGATTCTGGACCATCCCCCCTCACCCCCATTTATACTAGCTCTGGTAAAGAATTCTAATATTTAGGAGATTTGCAGTTTTAACTCTGGTATTACAAAAAAACAAAACAAAACAAACAAACAAAAAAACCAGAAAAACCCCACAGGCTTCCTAATAAAGTACCTTTTCTCGGTGGCCATAGTATTCTGCGTACCAAACCATTCCATATAAACACAGGAAAGTTGTAAAGGCCTAACAAAGGGAGGAGAAGAAAAAGAAAAAGTAATCTGTAAAACTTTTTCCAAGTTCCTTGCTGGTTCAAGGCCTCAGAGTCCCTGGAGATTCCACATTCAGAGACTTTCGTGCTCTGTTTCTCTCTTCATCTTTTGTCAGGATAAGTAAGAGTTGTACTTCAACTTCAAGGTAGACATACATTGTGCCACCATGGGGTATGCAGAAGAATTCTCCATGGGAGCATGAGAATACATACAGATCACCCACACACATGCAGGGTACACTGGAAGTACGATTTTTGTCCTCACCCTCCACAGTCATCATACAAAGGCAGTTGGTAGGCACAAGTTGGAACATTGGAAGTTCCATTCAAACATAAGAAAAAACTTCTTTACAGTGAGGGTGACAGAGCACTGGAACAGGCTGCCCAGGGAGGTTGTGGAGTCCCCTTCTCTGGAGATTTTCGAGACCTGCCTGGATGCAGTCCTGAGTAAAGTGCTCTAGGCATTCCTGAGTCAGCAGGGGAGTTGGACTAGATGATGTCTAGAGGTCCCCTCCAACTCTAAAAGTTCCATGATTCCGTAGGCACTTGTAGGTATATTATCAGGAACAATCAGTCTGAGAAAAGAAAAAAAAGAATCCTCCTCCTCCCTGCCACATGCTTCAGGCTGGGTTACATGTTCGGTTTTGTAGTGCTCTGATCTGGGAAGCAATTCAATATTTTTCTCCTCGGAAGTTTCAGGAATAAAATCGTCATGCTAAATAAGAGAACAATAAATTCTGACTCCCTATCATCTGTTCAAACCGTGTTCCCAACTAGAAGGGAGAAGTATTTATCTGTCAGCCCATTATAAATGCCTTATTTTTCACTGACCATTAAAAATGCGTTTGGCATCAGTTACAAGTCTGGCAAGACAAACATCCATTTACTGTTCTAAAATAGGCATTTCATGCTGCATTTGCAGTAATCACACTAAAGTACAGAAAGTTGCAGGCTGCGTGAGAATGATTTGTCTGATAAAGCAGGGTTGTTTATGTAGTTGTAAGACTCCAGTGTGAAACAACACACATTACTTATTAACGCTATTCATTAACTCCTGTTCCTTTCCAGTGGGCACTATAGGAAGCACCTCCAAAGTTAGCCACAATCGAACCGTCATTTTCTCTCATAAAGATAAAACGCCCTGTAACTAGTGTTTATTTCATTGTTAAGCACTGGTTAAGTGGCTATATTCTGCTATGTCAAGAAATAAGAAAAAAAGTTATTCTAGTCCCTTCAAAGCATGTTCTAAACGATCTTGCATTTGCTTTTCCTAGGACGTGCAAAAAGCTCTTTACCAGCATTCACCCACAATGATCCCCTGCTGCCAATGTTCCCGAGAGGAAGCTACTTAGATGCTTTCAATACTTTTGCCATGCTTTATGTTTCACATGAGAAATCTCACTTACCACACAGAGAAGCCAAAACACAACATACAGTATTTGTGTTTTGGAAAAAAGATCCTGTCCAAACTTAATGCACACAATAGCTTCAAGGAAAGCAATAACCCTGTGGGTAAACGAAAGAGGGGAGAAAAAAGTGGTTACAAACACAAGGGATTTAACTCACACATTCACAATCCAGATCCCAGACTGTCACCTCTAAACAAGCACTGCTCGCTAGTGAGCACACACCTTCCCAACACCACTATTAACTGAAATTCTTTGGGAAGTTTATTTTCATTTCTATACTTTTCTTTAGCATAAACAGCATACAAAAAGTGATCAACCGCAGTTCACAATTCCACAAGCCTCTGCTTGTCCAGGGAACAAGCAGGGGTGCATGCCAGTAACAGAGAATTTCTCTTTATACCTACCACTGTGCTTCAGCCCTCACCAGATACAAATTTCTTTTCGATGCTGAACAACCAATAGCCTCCCTGTTGGGCGAATTAGAACTGTGCTTTGAGTGTTTCTCTACTGGATGTAAATTTACTACAGTTATAAATAGGCTACTTTGCTTGCTTCAGATGGATTTTAATGAGACAATTAACATGAAATAGCACTTCAAATTCTCTGAGAATCCATGTATTTGTTTTGGTTTATGTGTAAACCCAGTTCCACACTACAGTATCAGAGGATTTGGGGAGAAATGCGAGAGGAAAAATTGCAACCTTTACTTTCCTCTCTGGCATTATAAGAATCAAAACAAGTATCTCCAGCTCTCTCCCCGTTACCAGATGTTTACATCTTTTCAAGTTCAAAGCTATGGTGGCTTGTCCACCACTTGGTGGAGAACAAAGGGTTATGAATCCAAAGCTTCCATCATTTGCCATGGAAACATATTTAGTTTGCATAGGTCCTGGACACAAAATGACATATTTTTAAAAAAAACAAGTGTAGAGATGTGACTGATGCAGCAAAAGTGTAGAAAACTGACTCTTCTCAAGCTGAAGCAAATCATGAAAACTTAAATTTATAAAAGTTTAAAATTTCACTTGTTCAATAGTGACTTTGAGGTCATACATGAGCACATGCATGAACACTCCTCCTCAAAAGTGTGCAGTCACACCTAACATCAGGTCAAGTGTTCCGGTCTCCCAACCTCGACACTGCAGGACATATTCCCTACTAGCAAATCTCCACAACCAGTGAGCTGCCAAAAACGGCTCTACTGCCTGGCAGACAGAACCCAGCTCCCTCTGTGAAAGTAGGAGGAAAGATGTATGCATGACTTAACTGCTGGTATTGCGGAGATGGTCGTGGTGCAAATAATAAATTACAGCTCTCTCTGTACCATCTAACGTGACCTGAGTGGGCTCAAAACTTAGAATTGTGGGATTAACATGCAATTGACAAATAATGCAAATTAATGAGGTGTATATTAGTAAAAACTTGAGAGAGGTGTTACTCTGTTGGGTCACCAACTATTTTTCCTTCTTGTATTATTCTCGCTGATCCAGCTGCAGATTAAAAAATAGTTAAACTGAACTATAGCAGTGGAAACAAAGATCGCCATCATGAAACAAACATATGAGGGTATGATATACTCGAAGGTATAAAAAACCCAATAGGCTATTTTCAACAAGGACTCAAAGTTATAAATGCAGCACAAGCAGCTGTATATGTTCTTTCCATTACTTCTGTCAAGAATACGTGGGTTAAGCACATTGTACAATAGGACAGCTATTACAGTTAAAGAAGTGGTAAATCAAAAGATAGAAGAATGCTAACAAGTGCAAGGTGTTAGTGTCCTACCGAAGGGCGATCAGAATACTCAACAGAACTAGTCTTCATTCAATCAAAATGGTCTTGTAACATGCTAACAGGTATTCCTTTTTGAGAGGGTTCATCTTAATTAAAATAGTGCAATTTCCAGCAGGCCTGTTGCAGTGGTCTTGTTGGTGCCTTGTATCACTTACTGTCCATTTGTTGAGAGTATACGTCAAGTTGCAGAGAATACAGTTTCGTATTAATGCAAAGCACTGGTTTTTAATTGCTCCCATGGTCAGGCTGTTGCAAATCCAAACTGTGCCTTTAGAAGTGTTTTCTGTTCACCACAGATATGAATATTCTATATACTTGCTTTTAATTACTTCAGAAATTATACTCTGGATACTTAAATTACTGGAAGAGTGCTGCTTTTCCAACAAACAAGAACTCCTAGTGTTGCTCTATTTTTTCTAGCAGATTACAGAAGCAAGCAGTATCAAGCTGAGTACTTACTCCATGCACATTTCCCATTATTAGATTGGGCTGTAGACGAATATTCTATTGCAGTTCTTACTATGTGATCATAAAGAGATATTTGAGCATCTATTTATTGACACAAATTACATTAATGCATTCAGTGAGAGCTTTGAACCAAGGGTGATGGCAGCCTTAACAATTTTTCAGAGCCAAAAGGCAAACATTCAGCATCATATTTCCCTTCAGCTTGCAAAAGAATACGTTTACATTCTTTCTCTTGAATGAAACAGACGTTCATCTTTCTTTCTTTATAATGCAGAACTTGAAAATGCTCCTGCCAAAATTGTAAAATTGTTTAAAATGTGTCTTCTTTAAGACGCTAAAATTACTGTCTATTGTTGAGAAAATTTCCTTTTACATAAATAAACATCTCAATACCTAAATAATTTAAATACAGATTTCAGTAACATGTCTATATTCAAATGCTTATCTCCAAAATACCAATACAGTCGATCTGTAGCTGCTGAGATGTTTATGCACAAACAGAGCAAGGTTATTTGATTCTAACTGTAAATTAAGTAGTCATATTAACTGTGTGATTAATTAGTCATCTTCAGTACTAAAGCACCATCCATACCAAACCCAGAAACAGAGGGTTCCTCTGCCACGATCATTAAAAGATCCAATGCCTTTTTAAAGACTGCTTATGTTACAGCCTCTCTTTAGGAATCATAATGCATGTTTCGAGGAGTGGGATCCTCCCTAAGTAAGAAGGTTTAGTCTTACAGAAAGTATGATCAACTCCTACTCAGTACCAGTAAAACTAAACAAGAACAGAGTTACTACCTTTTTTATGTCCATTGGATGTTACGGTCGTGAGCTGATGACAGTAACAGATCCATCCAGGAAGGTGATAAGCCAGTGAAAGAGGTGAATATGTAAGCCCAGCCAAATCCAAGGAGACATGTGTAATGTTCTCCAGGGTACATTTAAAACAAGAGTAGAAATCCCTTCAATTACATTGCAGCATGCTCTGCTTTCATCTCAAATGTTGAGAAAGGGGTATTCTTTATGGTGGTGTAGTGTACCTGGAAACACGTCTTCCAGCCCAGCAGCGTTCCTAAAAGTCTGTAACGTCCCTGAGACTAACAGTAAAGGTGATATAAGTTTGCCAGAGCACTGTTTCTAAATTAGATCTGAGTATTTTATGGTTTGTTGAAATGCTATTCCAATTTAAACCAGTAATAGATTCTTCTATTAAACACGAAAATGGTTCAGACAATTCTGGAAATAAGACGTATACTGATCTTGACAAAGAGAATGAAAAGGCTCTTTTAATTTAAAATCATTGCCATCAGAAGTTCTCTCTTGAACAGTTTCTTAATTATTTTTTTCCTTTAAGATGTGATTTAGGGTCTTCTATGTGTTCCCATTTGTAAGCTTCCAAGTCATAAATCAAAAGGGACACTAATACACTGCTTATTTACAAGCAGCTTTCACAATGCTACAACAGCATATGCTTCTGGTTTCCAGAACAGCACATTTTAGTCATGCCTTCTAGAGAAGGAAGTTCTCACCAGAAGCAATCATGCAAAATCTGCATTTAAAGGTCCCATCCAAGAGACATGTTGAAAGAGATTATAGACAAGGTAATTAATGTTCATAGCGTTATTCTTTTCCCTCTTTGAAAAGAGAATAGAAATAGCTGATAATCATAGTTTAACTGTTTTCTGTTGTGATTCCGCTAACATCAGCAATGACACCTTGATGGCCAGGTAAACATTGCTCTGACGACAGGCAAGCACTAGAGGGAAAAGCTTTATCCTTCTCACCTAACTGAGAATATGGGCAGCAAGGCCAACGCTACTTTGAAGGAGCCTAGCTTTATGCAGCAGTTTCTAGTTCTTTCTTCTGTTCTTCTCCTTACTCATTCCATCACTTTCCATGTTCTACCTTCAAAACCAGAATTTTCCTTTTCTCTGAACTTGCAAAAAAAGAAAATATCTCTCCACGCTGTTCTTTATACCAAAACCAACACGAGACAAGGACCAGCTTCACACAAAGCCTGTTCCTGTGCTGGACTTATACTTATCACTTGTCCAAGTGCTTCAAGAATGCAGCAAGAACACTTACCCGAACACCCAGCACTGAGTTCCCACCCTCTTACACTGCGTATCTGTGAGGTATGCATAGTATTGCCTGAGAAGGGAAACAAGGAAATTCTTCAGTGAAGCTGAAAGTCCTCAGAATATTTACATTTAGAAAATGAGTTTATGTTACAAATGTATCTATACTGAAAACGAAGTGCTGATGGTTGAAAACACATGCAATCATGCTGGATGTCTAACAGATGTCTTCAATTCTACTAGGACAGATTATCACTTAGATCAAATAGCTTGAAACAACACAGAACATAATCTTGCGAGAAAGGACTGGGAAAGCACCCAACCTAGTAGACTAACAAAGCTACATATTTGTCTCCTGTCTCTCCACTGAATCTCCAATTCTTTTAGGCAAAGTACAACAGCTTCAAAAGAATTAGAGAATACCCTACTTTTTCCACACTTTAATTTATTAACAATTGCATTTTCTTGAGGGATGTGGGTTTGAATCTTGAAAGAAACTGAATCTGGCTATTCCATATCCTGGGTGAGTGCTCTAACCACTGGTATGCTTTCTTTTCAAGAACAGAGTAGAATTTCTCACCATTTTGAAAACAGTCTGGAGATCATTCTGCTCTGTTCTTTATCCTCCTAAATTTTAAAAGTTTAGAGAGGGGAATTCCAAAGAAGTGGGACCAAAGTTCCTTTTTTCAGCCTCCGTCTCCAATTTGCACTGACAGATGGGTAAGACAAGTATTATTCTTAAACAATCCTCATATTGTTGGATTAAAGACTTCTAGAGGTTGGCAAGTGCTGCAAAAATACTTAAAAGCTCACCTACACAGGAGCTTGTAGGATGTGTAAGGTGATTTAGTTAACAGTGTGAAATCACTGCACATAACTTGAGACACTAACAGCTGTATTGGTTATTTAGGAATAAATCAATGCACAGTTGCCATTTAACTGTCCAAGGTAACATCACTTTACTCATGAACGGGAGATTTCCTGCCTCTAACTTCAGAACTATGTGCATTCTCTCTACCTTCAGCTACGTCACAGGAAAAAAACTATTAAGAGGACTCTGCTAACAACGTGAAATAGCGTGCATGACTAAAAGCAGATTAGTGTTTCTATACAATGGTTAACACTGCATATATAGAATGGTTTAGGTTGGAAGGGACCTTAAAGATCACCTAGTTCCAAGTCCCCTGTCATTGACAGGGACACCTCCCACTAGACCAGGTTGCTCAAAGCCCCATCCAGCCTGATCTTGAACACTTCCAGGGATTGGGCCTCAACAACTGTTCTGTTACTCAGAATACAGCGATGTTCTATCTTTTTTTATAACATGCTAATATCTTCTGTAGACAAACAGAGTAAGAAGCTCAGTTAGAAAAACTAACAGCTCTATTTTTCCCTTATCTACACTTTTGTGAGCATCCGACTCATCAACTTGGATACTTTCACACGCAGCACTCAAGGATAACATATGCAGCTAACTCAAGGACAGGCAGATGCTACACAAACAGAAGATGGAACAGAGTGGTTCTGCATCCCTATGGAAACACAGATGTTTACGTACATTTTACCTTATTAGTTTACTTGGTAGAAAATACATTTTATTGCAAGTGATGATTGTTTTGCTTTTCATTGTAGCAAAAGCATAAATTTCTCAAAATGTGCTGTAGTTATTGACAAACTACATGCAGTTCTTGGGTGCCTAAAAATCAAGATACTTTGAACTTAAAAAAAAAACACCATGGCAACAAAATTACCTTACAGTGGGTGCTGTAATGATTCCTATGAAGAGAATTCTCCCCCAGCTTAAAGGGTGGCTTGCTTGGAACACAAAGATATGTTTCAAAAAGAATGTGTTCAACTCAGTCAGCTAAAAAAAAAAAAATTTAGTTAATAGCATTCAAGTTATGTAACTCAATGAGTTACTACAGAAAATGTGCAAAGATTAATATGGGAACTAAAACATGGAAGGAAAACTATTTATGCTCTAGTATAGCCTTGCTGGTTAGATTGAGGATTTAAAGAATCTAAGATTCCCACTCTAGGACAAACAAGGAATATACTAGTAAAACAGAGAATTCTCCCATAGACATCTCTGTGAAAGTATTTGGTCTCCTTCCAGAAACCCATTAAGGGACCAGACACCAATTCACACTGCAGAGGTCTTCTGACAACTTTCATATCCTAAACCAGGTATGAATAACCATGGCAAATTTGGTAGAGGAATAGAAGAGATCATACAAAAATACATATATATACACACACATACACCCCCCCCAAACACTTCTGGTTCTCCTTTTAAAAACTAAATTCAGCAAATTAAAAAAGTGAAGAAAAAAGTTTTAGTGAAGTCTGCAAGCATTTGCATAACAAAGTATCAAAGCAGTTGGGAGATACTATGGAGTCTTGCTGGATCAAGGCCAAAATTCTGAGTTTCAGCGATCCATCCAACAGTCAATGGGAAAAAAAAAAAACCACAAACCAAAAAACCCCAAAACCAAACCACACAACAAAACCAAGAAAAACCCCCAAAACCCACTGGTTAGCAGTTTTTTTAAAACTGTATCAATTGCAAAGAGCAATCTGATGATCAGTACATCAACCTGTAACATTTGGGTTTTTCCCCACAGATTTTGTACTCTCCTGAACTATCATTTAACTCCCATGAACAATGCCCTGACCAATTCTGTATTATTAATTTGTTTAACTGTGTATTTCAATGACAGACATACCTTGCATTAGAGTATATTCTAGCCAAACACAGCCAATAAGTAACTGAGCTGGTGGCAGATTTGATTTCACAGAATTTATTTCTTACCTGCCAAATGATCATGAAAAGGTAGATTCCAGCCACTCTTTGAAATGAAGACTTCGGGTCAAACCAGCGGACGTAGGTCCAGCTGGCTGGGGTGAACTGTAATACAGCTCTTTTGATTTTCCCTGTGGTTGTGTGAATGTCCCTAGAAGAAGAAAACGGCTGGATTAAATACAAAGAATAGACAAAGATAAAAAAAAAAAAGCGCGCAATAGCCATGTTACTGATGTTCCAGAACAATCATACTTTTTTGCTAAACAACAAAGATCTTCACAGACAGAAGTGTGTACCAGGCAAGGGTGAATTAAGAAATATACTCTATTAAGCACTTCAGTCAGGATGCATTCTGCTATGAAAGCCCACTCTCCTCTATCCTCAGTCAGTACCTAACTACAAAACATACCTATCATTCTCTCCATGAAGGAAAGAAACAAGGATTGCAATTCTACAACCCCTTGGAAAATACAGAGGATATTTCTTCCTAGTCTATGCTGCCACTGCTCTTACCCCAAAGATTCCTTGTTCTAGAGCTCAACAACATCAATCCTTCAAGAATCTGTCAGATTTGTTATTCATTAATTGTATAAGAGGCTGGCTCCACAAGTTTGAAAATACTGCACTTCCAGCACACACAACCCCAGCTGTTCGGGTATTAGATGCATGCAAATCTTCTGGAGAGATGCAATAGCACTGTTAAAAGCCAGAAGGCTTTTAAATTCCCTTTTGAAAGGGGATGTGAACGGAAGCTGATCTGACAGATGTGTTACTGGTTCTTGCTTTTGATAACATTAATTCAGATGAGCAACAGCACCCAAAGGACATGGAATCTAAGGAAAACTCTAGAGTTTTCTGAAAGAGGACTAGCAGGGCTAGAAGTCAGTTTTCACCCTCTTATTTTCCTGGCCCTTCTGGACAAAAAAGGAGATTCAGATTTGATATTTCTCATACTTGTGTTCTTTTAGGCTCATGGGATCTTTGGTTAGGGGGAACCTTCTAATCTTTAAGACGTGTGTTTATTCAACGAAGAAAAAAGAAAACAAAAGGGCACAAGCAAAAGCTTCTCATTCTACGCAGCTCCTCTTCATAAAAAAGGTCCAAAAAAATCTACTCATCCATTTAAAAGAATGTGAGGAAATAATATTCCACAAAGACAGTAAAGACTAGTGCTGCCATAGATATTCTGCTATTTTAACTTTCAGTGAACTCTCTAAAAACAGAGGGACCATTAACTGTATAATGCTCATTATTCCTCCTGAATTGAAATGCAGGAAAACTGAATTGAGACTGAAGGCTGGCTGGTTCTCAGAGCAATCAACAAATTTGTGAGTAAGAAAATAAAGCGGTACAGAAGTTCAGGTAGGGTACAAATCTGGAAGTCAAGATTTGAGCTCCGTTTCCATCTCTCAAGGCAATATCCTTTGGCAATTCATAGTACTTGATTCTGTTTCACCTATACCATTGGTAACATGCATGATAACCATGCTTGCCACCAAACCGGCAGGGAAGAAGGCAGGAGAGGGGCAGGAAAAAAAAAAAAAAAAAA
>VYXH01001530.1:26061-45038 GCA_013397275.1 Burhinus bistriatus | reverse complement strand
CAAACCAAAAAAACCCCACCACCACCATCAAAAAAAACTATGGAAGAAAAACCCTTACTAGGCCACAAGCTGTTGCCTTTTTGCACAACAAATGTTGCTTTATTTTGCAACTACTCCATTTATTTCAGAGGGTCAGCAATGGGGTAAGGGAATTCACAACACAGGTACAGCCTGATTCCTCTTCTGCAATTACAACCAGTGCTGACAGGTTGCCACACTAATGTCTCATCAAGCTGAGCCCAAATCTAGTTTAAAAGCATTGTATGAGAAAACAATTACAACTAGTTTTGTTCACTGCCTTCTTCAAAGTTTAACTTGTATAAAATAAATTGAAAATGCAAATAGCTTTACTACTTTGTATTTTCATTTGGCATCAATGCTTGTAACTTAGATTGCAAAGGAAAATGATATTTACAAATACATGCTGTACAGTAGCATTACTATGAGATGGACTTTAAACACTTAAATTTACAGCATTGTTAACACATGCAGATTGCATGCTATTTCTATACCACATGTGCTTTACATATGCAAAGAAGGTCTACTCCCCAAGGAAATTAATTTAATATTATAACATCAAACAATGTTTATCAAGCTTTAATTTAGACCTACTTGAAGCTTGCCCAGTGATAGGTCCTCATCTCCAAGAAACGACAAACTACCATGCCCAACCAGATGCCACCCCCGTTACAAAGCAGGATGTCCAAAATGACTTGATCCCACCAGCATTCAGCAAAATTAGGCAGAAGGTGCATGAAGAAGAGCTACAGAATACAGCAAAAAGATTCTGGGTGAGGAACAGCACAGAATTCATATAAATTCACTTTTTAAGCACACATTCAAAAATCAGCTTATCAGTACATGCCATACGTCAAGGACATGAGCTACAACCACCAAAATTTGATGGACATCCCTCCATTAACTTCAGAAGGCCTTGAAGAGAACCACACAAAACATCAGAGGTTTTCTTCTCGTTGTTCTCTGTTGGGGCTATGAGGTACATAAGGATATTATGGCCTCTCAAAAATGATACACAGAACATTCATAGAAATGCATGAAACAAGCAAAACCACTGCATTTCTTGGAGGAAAGAAGGTGTTTTGCACTTTAAAAAAATAAATTGAAAGGAATCTTTGTTTTACTTTTGCTAAGTAGTTTTAAGAGGTATGTTTGCTAAACCAGCAGCAAGATGCAGTAAGCAGAATGGATGCATTTGTAACAACTGTCAGTACTAAAGTATGTTGGAGTTCAGGACTTAAGACTTGTTCTATTTCAAAACTCTTTCATTGACTATTTTTAGGAAATTTAGTGACTGTAAAAAGATTAAGAGTTCACCAGTATTTTGGACACTACAAGCTTTGCTGCTATACTTGATCCAGAATAGCTCAAGAAGTTAAGGGGATATTCCACTCTCCCTTCCTCCTTGGTCTCTGCTAAGTGCTAATGATGAAGGTATTTTTATGATGAAGATACTGGAAAATAGGCCAGAAACAACCAACAGCAGAGAGAAAAGCTGACACCATCTGGATATATCAAAACATACTCAGTCCCTTAAAGATTTCCCCTGGAAAGTCTACAAGTCATTTATCTCTGAAGCAATCTGTTCCTTTCCAAATACTCAACTCAACTGATGACCATTACGAGGCATTAGTAAGGCAATTAAATGTATTTACAGATATATTTGGCGACTTTACACTGGATAAAGGAGGACAACTGGCCAGAGTTAAGGCGTGACAGAAACACAATTTACTGAGAGCTAGAAAGGGATTCAGCGCCTCTTATTCTCCTTTAAGAGAAAATAATTGTATTCTTTATTCTACAAGAAAAGTCACAGCAACCCAAAAAATAGACTGAAAAGGTTAGCTGTGGACTGGAAATCAAGACAGCCATGTGTTAAGCAGTTCCTTTAGAATACTCAATAAGATGCTTAACAAAACACATAGTAAACTAAAGAATATTCTTACCTCCACAAAAACAGTACAATTTTTGGCAGTTAATGTATATACACTGTGTCTGTGGAAGACTGGTATGATTTTTTAATAAAGTATCTTTTGTTAACAGATGTATAAGTAAAATATTGAAAAAAAATCAGATGTGGAAAAAGGAACAAGAAGAATGTTTTCTGTATACAACAAGAATGAATACCGGTCCATTTATAATAAAGCACAGTGACTGTTATTGACAATGACAGTTCCTTTGAAAACTCTTGCCAAAGTATATCAAAGCAACTTGTTTTCTTTGACAAGGCTATAGGAATTTCAAACTGTAGAAAAGAAAATTTGAATTTCTTTTCAGGACCCAAGCTATACAATGTTGCTCATTATCCTGCTACATTTTCCCTTTCATGTTTTAAATTAATTTAACCTGAAAGGAGCACTAGGCTACAAATCTTAATCTGCAATAATCCAGCCAAAGACACCAGAAGTTACAGACAATAAGGCAGCAAAAACCACAGCACAGGTGTTAGCCAGACCATCTCTAAGGTGCTAGATGTCCAACATCTGCCTGCATCCCAACTTTAATGCAATAGTAAGGAGCATGAGTCAAGTGTCCCACATCAGAATGGGAAGCCAGCTGAAAGCCATTAATGCTAATAAGAGATGCATAGCTAAATCCCTATGTAACTGCCCTGGTAACTTCTGTAGGTTTATAATGACTTTCCTGAATTAACTAATTCATTAAAAATCCATTTGAGTGGTGATAACCTCTCTATATGTTGAGCCTTACCCAACATATTGTCTGTTCCAATAATCTATCTTTCAACAACAGGGAACACTAGACACCCCATGCGGTGTCAAATTGAAGATGACAGTTGTGTAATGATCAACTGAACGATAAGAGTGTGTGTGAAATAAATCCAAATTTATTCTTTTCCAGAGGGAAAAAATTAGTACAATAACTAGCAAAGTTGTATTTTGTGGATGGATACTTCTGAAATGCCAGTCTTAAGCAGTTTCAAAATATCTTAGAAAACACTGTATCCTTCAATGCCACAGAACAAAAGCATGTTTTGAAAACAAACTCATGGAACCAGTATTTTCAAACCCAGAAGTTCCATTTTAGACAAATAAATCCTTATCTATGTTTCTGAATTATAAATCTGTTGTCAGAGGAGCCAAGCACTATCAAGACAGCAAGCACTACAGAAAACTAGGCTTTTAAAGACTGAAGTCAGGTGTTTACATCTACACTTAGTATTTTTAATGTGACAGGTTAGACTATGCTGTCCCAAAAACTAATAAAAATTGGATTTTTTTTTTTCTCCGATTGTCCAATCAAGGAAGATAATGAAATTAAACTAATTTTTATAGAAACGTATCCTTGGATTTTAGGTGACACATATTCTGTTAATCAAGCTCTAGGTTACATGCAAATGAAGATATTTGGAGTAGCAATCAGCTTGAATTCTTAAAAGAGATCTAACAAGCAGTCCAAGCAACAGTCACCTGATTGAATCAAGTCAAGTATCTGTACTTTTTTTTTTTTTTATCCACAATAGGATTTGAAAGTGTAAAATGACTTAAGCATGTGCTTGGGATAACTGCAGTAAAGCTGGATAACAAAAATAAGTCATCCTCCAGGGGACTACACTGCACATGAACTAGCTTAGGTCCAGGTCTAGTAAAAATCACATTTTTATGTCAGTGAACATGACTAAATTAGGCTTGTGGAGTACGATTTAACAAAAGAGGAGCTATACACTCAGGCCTCACAACAGAAAACAACACACCAAATGGTGTCTTGCCACTCCATTAGACTTCTCCTCATGGGTCCTCACACCTTCCTCAGGGATCCCTCAACTATACAGTATGCATGACTATAGACAATGCATAATACTGTTGTATTTGGGGTAAGGGGATCATGACAGTAGACCACAGATATTGCAAGGTGAACAAGGAGAACAACTGACTGATAATCCCCGATTCAGAACAACATCTAAAGTAGCATGAGCGTTGACTCCCATAATAGCAGAAAAACAAAGCATGGATGGCACCAACAGGCTAGCCTAGACTTCCCTCCTATTCAAGTAGTAGTAAGTCACTTACCGAAACCCCAGCTTGCTGTTGTCTACTAATGCAACTGCATCAATTGCTCAGCATCTTGTTTATAAGGCTTAAAATGTAAAACTATACTGAGAACTACTGAGTCATCCTTCTAGTAACATTCACACCTCCTCTCAAGAACAATTCAAGTCTCATACATTTGCTTAATTAAGATAAATGAGTGGCCTACCTCAGTGAGCTCCCAGGTGATGCTAATAGTCCAGCACAGCCCATAGCTGCGGATCAGCAAAGCCTTCATAGCCCAGCCCCAGAAATGACCAAAAGCAAATATATCAAAGTGGCTGAGGATTCTCTCCCAGGTGATAACATGACAGTTCACAGCATACTCCTGTTAACAGAAAAAAAAAAAAAAAATAAAACCAACTAAAAACCTCAGTGAACAGGCAATTTCAGAAACACCAGAACGAATAAACTTCTATCCAGTGCAACAAACCTGAAATTATAAGGATATTAAAATATACATTATTCCACTTTATTGTCCTTCTAAACTCTGCAGTATACTCTTTCAGTATTAAGACTCAGTGTCATCACAGTAAAGCTCTAATTTAAAGGGAGATAGAACAGACCTTGGTTCCTGAACGCTCACATATTTCTTATGTGACAGAGGAACAGCAGGAGCAATAAAATCAGTAACAATAAAACCAGCAAACAATACTCCAGAAAATAGTTATTTGCTTTTCTTTGGGGTCTTGATTTGAAATAACCACTTTTCCCCATTTTCATGCTGTCTAGTGTTCCGATATGGCTCATCAGTGGCTAATCCTCACCAATTTGTGATGTTATGTTACTCATCTCAATGTTCATTTGAGTATCTTTTGTGTGTTATTTTCCTCACCAAAGCAATTTTCCAGGTCACAGGGCTGAAGGAAAAGGAGGGGGTACACACACCAAACAAAGGGAACTTGCAACTATTCTGTCACAGATGAGTGTCAGATTCCTTAAGAATATTAATTAATATTGTAGTCATCAATAACAAAGGAAATGTGTTCATAATGTTGTACAGCAAGTACTAGAAATCACTGCCCAACTAAAAAAAAATCTGTATGCCATCAGGAGGCTGCATCTGTGGGGTTCTGTCTCATCACTGGGCACAAACTGAACTATTCCCAACTGCAAACACACATTTAAAAAAATCACTCTGAAAATATACATTGCCACCTGCAGGTGACAACACAGCACGGCTCAGTGCTGTTGAATTAAGAAAGGATTCTCTTTCAGGCCAAAGCTCTTGCTAATTCTGCACAAATGAACCATGATCAAGTTGAAAAGCGGACGGCAGAGAAAGATTTAAATCCTGCTCTCCAAAAGGAGAACCCTTTTTTTCCGGGCTCCTGCTTTTTTGGTTCTCTTTTTACTGGGGCTTTTGTTCCCTCTAGCTCATCTTTCCAGTTGCAGCTCTGACAAGTCATACACCGAAATGTGTTGAACTTTCTTCTATACTCAAGCAGCTTTGCCAGCCCTGTGCAAGAGACCAAGCTGCAGTCTTCATTATAGTTGCACTTTAAAAATTTACTCTAACTTTAAGTGACAGCATCAGGATCACAAAGTACTACAGAGTAAGTTTCCGCTGACTACCACAGTCAGGGAATCTGCTGTACTGTGGTTCTGTGCCAGGAGTAATACTAGTCCTCCCCTGACTTGAATCTACCTATTTCTAACTTAAATGACAGAAGAGCCAGGTGAATCTGACTTACCAACAGACTCCTTGTGTCAGCTCCCTTTTGTTGCTCAGCAACGTCACTAACCCCCACACTCGTGCTCCATTTAGCAATGTGTCCTCCCACAACCCTAACAGCAGGCTGCCCACGCCCCACCACCACCACACATCTCCTGCAGACAGAAAGTCACAGCCCTACTCTGGATGCTGGAGTCGCACAACACAACAATCAGCTGAGGTAAAACACCTGAAGCATCCAGAGTTTTGCAGGTAAGGAGCCTATATGCAAGCCCTCAGTATCGATCAACTAACGTAAGCTTACTGCACCGTAAAGATTTCCATTCCCTCTTATGTGCTACAGGGCAGGAGTTTGCAGCCACTGTCAATTAGGTGTTGTGCAGTAGTCTGCATATGCAGTAAATTACTGTATGTCAAAGACAATCAGTGTATTTCCTTACTCTTCAGGCATGGTAACAGCACCTACTCTACAACGGGTGACCATGGTGTGCTGATGCGCAAGCCCAGGGGCAAAGAAGCATGTTGGTCAGGTGCTAGGCAGTAATTTGATGCAATAGTGAAGGGGACACAACTGGAAACTCTTGCCTCTCCATGCAGTAACCCTCTCCTGCTTGGTGCTCAACTGCTCACACCCTCTTCTGCCTGCCTCCCAACATACCTCACATACTTCTCCCAGGCCTCCTTTTACTACCTCAACCCCCTTGTGCTAGTGTTCTCACCTGAAGGGGAAGGGTCTCTGTATTGCAAATTCTTTGCAAGCTGCTCAACAGGCAGAGGAACGAGCCTGGCTTTCCATGCCACTCCAGATTATGGTCTATGGAAGTAATTTCCCAATGGTAGCAGCACCAGTGTTTAGCTGGGTGGCTGGAAGGCAGCAGAGCCCTGCAGTTCCTGTACCTGGATTTCCACATACTCAGTAGCATGCTTAGAGCAATAAGGCAAGACAAAAGTTCTTTGAGTGCAGCATTGTGGCATCAAAAAAACTGATCTGGGACACACACACCATACAGGCCTCATTAGGTACTACCTTGCTAAGTCTGTTTTCAGTATCAAGGCTTATGTCTATTATTTAAAGGAATCCAAAGCCACCCCAGTGCAAAGCTTCTCTCACACTTCTGACTGCACGCTCATCTGAACATCTGCATTTGAAAAAAATACAGAGAAGACTTTTTCACACCAAGTGATTTCAATGTAAAGAAGCAGCAGTTCATACAAAAAGCTCGTTGACTCTGTCAAGTAGAGGCAAAAACTTGCACTGCTCATGCCAGGAAATTCAGATTTATCCCTTCCCTCTCACGCAAAATAAGCCTGAAGCGGCCAAAATGTCCAATAAAGTGCCACGGATACATACCATAATATCTGCTTCCCTTGTGGCATATCGAAGATTAGGATCCAGCCAGTACATCACTGCTTTTACCTGCTCAAAGTTAAGGAAGAGCACGAACACCAGGAACAGAAAATAGAGCACACTGAGACCTGCAAAAAGACTCAGCTTTAAAATCACATTCACTCACAAAACTCCTTGGGACACAGATAGTCCAAAAAGTTGTTTTCAAACTGTTCCTCTATAGATGCCCAGTTTGCACAAATGAGTTTTCTACATACAGTGGCTACAGGCAAAAAAGCTTAAGAGACACAAGTCAGTAATCATTGAGCACTCAGCCCTTCATATCACCTCCTCTTTCAAGTGATATAACGTACGCTTGACTGCATGAACCCAATCAAAACAAAATCAGCCTAATCACTTTAGACGCAAGTAGTACAAGGCTGTGATCACAAAGCTCTGTAGTAAGAGATACATTAGGACCCCAGGACTGGATTAGCTCTGTCCCTTTGCTTTGAGTATTCTTGGTCTCACTAATTCACATCCCTAAACCTATATGCCAATTTCAACACAAAGATCAATTTAATAATCCCACCTGGCTATGCTGGCAATAAAGAATAGTTATAATTATAAACTAAGGATGCTTGAGTTACTTTTGTGAGTTGGAACATTTGCTGTTTGAAGCTTGTAAAGATAAAGATGATTATGATTTGTTTTCTCAACATTATAAATTACAACACACTATTGCATTTGGGACTACTGCCTCTCTCCTCCCTATGTCTGAATATGGATTTTTTTAAAAAAAAAAAAACTTCTAAAAAGTTACAGTCCTAGGTGTAGCTCTGTGGGTAGCTGAAGCTGCTGTTGGGAGCATATCTTTACATTATTCACAAGTTCACGGATATCTAAGACCACATTTGGAAGAGGCATATAAATACTAACATCATTTCCATAGTCTAGCACTCAGACTTACTTGTGTCCTGCAGCAGCGTCATGGAAGGCAGAAAGATTAACATGAATAAACTTAGTATCTGCCATCCAAAATAAACTATAGCAATTCTAAAAAGATATTTTAAACTATAACCAGAACTCACATGTTATTAATCCCCAGTGTATACTAGAGAACAACTTCTGTTCAAGTACACACATAAACAGAAAGTATATATACACTGTCCTCTGCAGTACATCCTAAAAACACATCAGGTAAACAGATGCCAAACTACTACAAGAAGTACAGCCTGCAGGCGAGGGTACATCCTGAAATGTTGAGGACTCTCGTCTTTCATCTACTGAACAGGTCTGAGACCTCAAGCATGACTAAATAAGCCATGCCAGAAGAAGTAGAGTTACAAGGGGAAAAATGTTGCTCTTGATTTCGTGTGCAGCCTTTTCCCAAAAGTACAGGAGGTCAAGCTCTGATGGTATCAACATGAGAATGACATTTCAATTTACATTTGCTGAAACCTGAAATGAGCAGTAGGGCCTGTGTTCCCTAAACTTCACAAGGAGCAGGATTCTTTAACGAGTGCTATCTAATCAGCAGTATCCTCTCAATGTCAACAGATGAGTAATCAGCTACTTTGGGCGGCTACTTATTTTTAGCTATATAAGGTGTCGGGAGAGAGAAACATTCAGTCCCCTTAAAAAGAAATAGATCAGCTTGTAAATCAAATCTGCCTAATTCTCTGCAAATGTGCTTAAAGTCTAGGATATGCTCTGTGAACCCTGAATTATTTAAAAATGAAATTCCTTACGTTTTTGCCATGAAATTCAGACATTTAAGGAGCAGGATATCACTCAGCAAGTTCTGTAGTTAATACAATTATTTTCGAAACTATGAATGCAACTGATATTTACAGGTATTTTTGCTGAAATAAGAATATGAATATATAGGTGTTAAGAATATTAATAAGTGTATGTTATGCTATACAATGATACAATTTACAGAATCATAGAATGGTTAGAGTTGGAAGGGACCTTAAAGATCATCTAGTTTCAAGCCCCCTGCCATGGGCAAGGACACCTCCCACTAGACCTGGTTCTCAAAGCCCCATCCAACCTGGCCTTGAACACTTCCAGGGATGGGGCCTCCACAGGTTCCCTGGGCAACCTGTTCCACTGACTCACTACCCTCAGTGAAAAACTTCTTCCTAATATCTATTCTAAATCTACCCTCTTCCAGTTTGAAGCCATTACTCCTCGTCCTATCACTACATGCCCTTGTAAAAAGTCCCTCTCCAGCTTTCTTGTAGGTGCCCTTCACATACCAGAAGGCTNGTCCTCAGCAAACTTGCTGAGGGGGTGCTCAGTCAGAACATCCATGTAGCCAACAAAGATGTTAAACAGTATCGGTCCCAGTACCAACCCCTGTTGAACACCACTTGTCACTGCACACCACTTCAACATCAAGCCGTTGACCATGACTGTCCAGCCAGCTCCTTATCCACCAAGCAGTCCATCCATCAAATCCATGTCTCTCTAATTTAGAGACAAGGATGTCATGCAGGACAGCGTCAAATGCTTTGCGCAAGTCCAGGTAGATGACATCTGTTGCTCTTCCCTTATCCATCAATGCTGTACTGTCATCATAGAAGGCCACCAAATTTGTCAGGCACGATCTGCCCTTAGTGAAGCCATGTTGGCCGCCACCAATCACCTCCTTATTTTCCATGTGCCTTAGGCAGAGCTTCCAGGAGGATCTGCTCCATGATCTTGCCAGGAATAGAGGTGAGACTGACCAGCCTGTAGTTCCCCTGGTCTTCTTTTTTACCCTTTTTAAAAACGGCAGTTACATTTCCCCTTTCCCAGTCAGTGGGAACTTCACCAGACTGCCATGACTTCTCAAACATGATGGATAGTGGCTTGGCAACTACATCCACCAGTTCCCTTAGGACCCGTGGATGAATCTTACCAGGTCCCATGGACTTGTGCACCTTCAGGTTCCTCAGCTGGTCTTGGACCTGGTCTTCTGCTATAGTGGGCAGTACCTCATTCTCCCAGTCCCTGCCTTTACCTTCTGCAACTTGGGTGGTGTGGTTAGAGCCTTTACCAGTGAAGACTGAGGCAAAAAAGTTGTTTAGTACCTCAGCCTTCTTCATGTCCCAGGTGACCAGGTCTCCCATTTCCTTCCTGAGTGGGCTCATGTTTTCCCTAGTCTTCTTTTTGTCACTGATATACCTATAGAAGGTTTTCTTGTTGCCCTGACACCCCTGACCAGATTTAACTATCTGGGTTTTAGCTTTCCTAACCTGATCCCTAGCTGCTTGGACAATTTCTCTGTATTCCTCCCTGTCCTTGCTTCCACCTTCTGTAGGCTTCCTTTTTCTGTTTGAGGTTCTCCAGGAGCTCCTTGTTCATCCACATATTATATTATCATCCACATCCAATAGGACGTTCATCATCATATTTAATAAACATACAAATTAATAGCATATTTTGCCAATAATGAAAAGAAGTACCCTCCTAAACCAGATTTAGTTAGAAGTCAGATAGTATATGCACTAGCTATAAAAAACCCAAATCTTTTTGGGATGGGAAGAGATGGCAGTTGGAAGGGTGTGGGAGGAGCAGATTAGGAATCACAAACACAAAACAGGATTAAAACAGAGTATCAGAATGAATGATCCCTTTCTGGTGATTTAATTTATACCATCCTGACGCAGAGTAACTACAATGACATTCCCAAACATAATTAAGAACAGATTATAAGCAACTGCTCAGAAGTGGGAGACAAGTGACATTCACACAAGTCTGATGCACAATTATGTTTCATGACAATTCCATTCATCTGAAAGGTGAAACGGACAGTCCTGCAGAAGCACTGAAAAAGTCAGAAACACAACTTAAACTTACCAAAAACCATTCTCCATATTGCAGGGTGCGGACGTGTAAAGGGTCCTGTGGACAGTAAACAAAAAGCCTATTAGAAGACACATCAGTAAGAACTACATAATCTATTTTTGATTATATCTCAAATAAGGATTTGGCATGAGCATGGATCAGTTCTCCATCAAACTAATAGACCTGAAAGTTGGTGCTCTATGTTAAAAGAAAAATGGTAACAGCAGATTTCAGAGAAGAAAAGGAGACTGCCAATTAGTAGGGTGTAGACAAAATTTTCAATTGTTTTTATGGAGTTGTTTCCAGAACAGTAATATACTGTTTTCTCAGCAGACACCGTATCTCAGGTGTCACCTGAGGATCTCTTGATCTGGTTTCTAGACCACAGCTTACACATGGCTTGCTCCCAATAAAGTCATCAAATATAAATTTCTGTGTGTTAGCAAAGAAACATGGTGCTCAGCTTTCAGACAACCATGAAATGTTAGCAAACAGGCCTCTGAAAACATCCAAACTGAGTATCATACATCTGATGAAGTAAGACACTTGTGCTCTTTATCAGTGTCAGTATTATTTACCTTAGAGCCAGTGATTAAACTGACTTTATTAAAAACCTCTCAGTTAATGTGAAGAGCAGAGAATGTACTTCTGGTGAAACTGAAAAACCTCTAAACTTGAATCATATATTTAGGTAGCAAGAAGTGGCTGAACAAATATTTTCAGCACACACAGCAGACTGCTCTTTCACCACTGTATGCATAAAGCTCATTCTTCTCTGGCACTCAGTTTTTCAGTGAGTGCTTTGTAAAAAGAATGGATTAATGATTTTTAAAATATGAAAAGAATACATCCCAACTCTGAACTACAAAGCTTCCCTGAGCACAATCACAGTTTTTTGCTGAACATTGCCAATCCTGAGACAGTTTAGACTTAACCCAAGAATTATGCTCTTGCTGACATCAATAAGTAAAAATTAAAAAGAATACATAAATAATTTAAAAAAAAAAAAACAAAAAAAACAAAACGCCAGGAGAACAGCATTTCCTCCACAGAATTAAGCATCATGCATGTGGGTTTTTTTTACCTTTTTGTACTTTCTGCTTCTCACACAATTATCAAAACTTCTGTCCAACTTAAATTTCTACTGAGCAACTGTGGTTTATATTGTAATGTGACTTCAGTCATTTCTAACTATCACTAGCTTCTGGTAAGGTGATTTATGTAAGGTGTTATATCTGTGAGAATTTGTAGAATGACACTTCTGTTAAAACACATTAAAAGACTCCTTTTAAACATAATTTAAGGATCTGGCAGCATCAGTGCTTCGCAGTTTGAGCTGCAACTGCGCACCTGCAAATAGAGATACTCATACTGTAAGCCTGACTTCCTTGTTAGTTACAGAGGAGCTATAAATAACTTGCATTTTACCATTATCTCCGCTCAGTATGATTGCAACCCATTTTTAGACTGTTCCTTAACATAAAGGAATTTAAAAGAGTAAAGAAAAAAACCACATTTAAGTGGTACTGTAATAAAAATAAATATCGTGGCAATAAATAGAAATTCACATGTTACGAGAAGTGAAGCATAAACAGTATAAACCTTACTCACCGTTAGGAAAAGCTAGAACACTGATGATTAGAAAGAAGAAAATCACAGAGAGGATACCCCTCCAAATATTATCCTCTGGAACAGAATCATCCCTGAAGAGACAGACAACAATGTTAAAGTACATTATAAGGATAAATTTGAAAGGCTCTGAAGATATCATATTATTTAAAAAGACTACATGGAAATAAGTATAAGAACTAAGCATGCTGGTTATGTAACAAGGCAAGATAATAACTGCACTGAATGTTTTTTTACTCTGCACTTCTGGATATCCCTTTCTCACAAGAGTCAAACATATAATCAATACATGTGAGCCATAAGCATTGTTCAAAGTCAGTGCAGAAGCAATGACTAAATTTAACACAATGTGAAAAAAATCTTCCTGCTTTAATGTTCACAGAAACATCATCAAAAGTACTTCTACACAGCAAACAGACCCAGACCAAAAACTGTGGAAGCCTCGATGCACTTCCCAGGTTTCCCTCATGAGGTTCAACAAGGCCAAGTGCGGAGTCCTGCAGCTGGGTTGGGGCAACCCCCAGTACCAATACAGGTTGGGGGATGAAGGGATTGAGAGCAGCCCTGAGGAGGATGACTTGGGGGTGCTGGCGGATGAGAAGCTCAATACGAGCCAGCAATGTGCACTTGCAGCCCAGAAGGCCAACCACATCCTGGGCTGCATCAAAAGAAGCATGGCCAGCAGGTGAAGGGAGGTGATTTTGCCCCTCTACTCCGCTCTGGTGAGACCCTGCCTGGAATACTGTGTCCAGCTCTGGGGCCCCCAACTTATGGAGGACATGAACCTGTTGGAGCGGTTCCAGAGGAGAGAAACTGATCAGAGGGCTGGAGCACCTCTGGTATGAGGACAGGCTTAGAGAGTTGGGGTTGTTCAGCCTGGAGAAAAGGCAGCTCTAGGGAGACCTTACTGCAGCCTTTCAGTACTTAAAGGCGGCCTACAGGAAAGATGGGGACAAACTTTTTAGAAGGGCCTGTTGCGATAGGACAAGGCGTAATGGCTTTAAACTAAAAAAAGAGTAGATTTAGACTAGATATAAGGAAAAAAATTTTTTTACAGTAAGGGTGGTGAAACAGTGGAACAGGTTGCCCAGACAGGTGGTAGATGCCCCATCCCTGGAAAGATTCAAGGTCAGGTTGGATGGGGCTCTGAGCAACCTGATCTAGTTGAAGATGTCCCTGCTCATTGCAGGGGGGCTGGACCAGATGACCTTCAAAGGGCCCTTCCAACCCAAACTGTTCTAGAATTCCCTCAGCTGTTTTGGTGCTGCTCTCAATCCCCTTCACTTCCCTTGGCCTGTTCCCAATGCCAAATGAGTGAGTGCAGAGAGGGGGGAAATAATCGTTATTTCCAAGGCTCATTGTAATAATTACACAGCTCAGAATCTGTGCATAACAGAGAGACAGCAAAACTTGAAAGAACCAGGTAAAAATATCAACTTGCTTTTAGATCCATTAAGCCAAAGCTCTGAGTAAAATACCAGGTATTTTTTTGTGCTACTGTCGTATTACAGCCAGAAAGGAGACCTAAGAATTCAGGTTGGAATGCAAAGACAGATTTGACTGAGCTCTTCTTTCTTTTCAGACAGGTAGAATGTAGTGTACAGCAGCAAGATTAACAAAAAAAAGGCCATCCAAGTTTTCTAACCAGCAGTCAGCTTCTAGGGTACTTCAGTAATACAAATAGAAACAACCTTCAGACTATTACAATATACACAGCTAATATTTCATAATGTATCACCCACTACAACTCAAATTAAAGTTTTACTATCTGGGTAATTTTCATGTACTTATAATCAGTTTAGCTATTTAAATATATTCCTTTTTTTGTTCCCAACCCATGATACCAAAAAACTCCCACCAAACTTTAGAGGGATAAAGCTCTTCCTGGCAGAGCATCTGTCACATTTCTGGATGGTACAGTAAAGAATCTGTGACAGCACAAATTGCTCCATATTAGATATTTGCTGCAGTTATAAAATATTTCTCACTTCACCAAATTATTTCCCTCTCCCTCAAAATTGAACCTTAACAGCTTCACAGCAGACTTTCATCATTGTGAAGCATTTAAGCCCTGTGTTAGTATAACTGTATGGTAGGAAAAAGTACATTGAACATGAATAGTTTCTCTGCAGGCCTTAGGGACTCCCCACAGCATTTTTTTTTTTTTTTTTTTCAAACCAGCTCAGTACAGATTTACCAGTCTTTTTCCAGCAGACATGCTGCACAGGCTGACACTTTACACCAGCTATGAATCCCAAGTTCCAGAGCTTAACTCTGGCTCCCTTGGCAATCTCAAGAGCCTCATGCCATCCAGCACACTTCCCAGCCAGATCCTCAGGCTCCAATGGCTCAGACAGCAAAGCCACATTTCTGTCTAAACATATACAAATGACACACATATGCATGCTGTCATGGGTGCCACCAACTGAGGGGTTTTGGGGGTTTTGTTGTTGTTATTGTTTTGGGTTGGTTGTTTTTTTTTTTCCCTTTTGAAGACAGAACAGATTACTAAAGTAATCACTGTACAATCCAGCGTGGTCAAGAAAGAAGTGAAAGACACTGTGATCACATCACTTAATTGTCACACCAGCTGGTCTGAAGGGTCCTCACCTTTGTATATTAGAATTCAGAGTATTAGCTTCAGAAAAGCTGTCCTAGTCATGTTGGCACTACTTCCCCCCAAAATCAACAAAAACGTATGCAGTGTTAAACTGCATTTCATTCCAAGTCAGTGGTAGAAGCATTTCATTTTGGCTTGCAGATACCTTTCTAAAGGGATAGACGTGCAATCTTCTTACCAAAGCAGGTAAAAACAAGTGGGACCAAGAGACTCGCTACTGTGTGCTAGTGTTTGTCTGGAAGAACTATTTTGGGGAACACGAAAAGAAACAGGGAAGCAAAATAACTGTTGGAGGAAAGACACAATCACAACAAGCTGCAATCAGGAAAATATGCTAAATCATCTCCTCACTTAGCCTTAGGAACTTTGATGCTGACTTTGAAATATAACCATTCACGTACCAAAACCAAGATTTCTAATGCTCATGTGGGAGGATAGATGAAAACTCTCAATTTAAACCCACTTTACCAGCACGTTTTCAATTCTGTGACTTTTTGGAGAAAAAATAACCAAAAAAGCCCCACCAAAGCACATAATACCTGCATAACCTTTTTCTCTCTTCTGCTTTTATCCAGAGCACTACATTACACTGGCAAATTACAAAAATGTAAACTAGTAAGTTATTACATCATGAAGAAAAAAAAATTATACTCAACTGAGGAAAAAATAGCTAGGACACTAAGTTTAGAGTGTATGTGGGCATAAAAATATCTTCCATAAACTCCCCAAACCAAACCTAAATGCACAATAATTCAGTTTAATCAACTCCATTAATCAAGGGATGTGAAAGAGAACAGCACTCATGGTTCTTACTCCTGCAACTTCACAGCTACGAATCTGTCACCTTCCTCAGTCCTGTTGCTGTGCTCCACAAAATATCCCCTTCAGCACCCACCTGCTGGTTGCCTCTGGGCTCAGAGAAGGCCACATCCCTTTATCCAGGGAGGAAGAGGACAGGGAAAGCTAGAGCCATTCCGTGCCTCCACTCCAGGGCACAGCCTGGAAGCAGAGGAGCCTGTGTCTGGTTCATTCAGCAGGAAATAAGCAAGGCAGCTGCAGCCATTGTCAGATGCACTAGAAGGATGTTCTTTAAAAAACAGAATACCCTCCAGTCCCTGCTTTAACATGGAGAGGTTAAACACACTCACATTTCTTTTTCTGGATTATTATTATTGCTACCTGAACATTATTGCTATCTGAAGTTCAGCTTCACCTTTATCTGTCAGCTCAATGATAGCAATCAACTGCTCTCAGCGATCCCAAGGGAGACCCCACATTATGGCTTGGTACATCCAAGGGAAAAGCCTTTTCTAAACTTGTCTGAACCCTCACATATTTCTGACATTAAAAAAAAAAAAAAAACTATAGAAGAGACAAGAAAGACTTTAAGGGAAGCAGAATTTCCTCTGCCTGTGCTGAAGTTCCTGAAAAAATTAAGTTTTACTTAACGACATCAGTATGAACATATCATAGAAAATACCCTGCTTAACAAAATGACCAGGAGAGCTACAGAACAGTTGACTGCACAGGGGAAGCAAAGAATCACTCGTGACACCTCACTGGGAAGACTACAGCACCTTGTGTCCCAGAGGTAGAAATATGAACACTGTCGCTGGAGACTCAATGCAATAAACTGATGGGAATAGAAAGACCAGATGTGGGAGCACATACTTTAAGCATGCGGGGAACTATTTCCTCCCTCCCAGCTTCACAAAGAGTGCATATAGTTTGGGTAGTGCCCCAAATAAGGCAACAGAGGCAGCACTCTGGTGCTGGAAACTCCTGTGATAGCTGGAAATAGCAGAAGGTGGGGGTGAGGGAAGAAAGAAAAAAAAAAATATCAGAGTAGCTTCCACAACCTGAGAAGCGGAGAAACAGAGAACAGTTAAAGAGAAGTCAACGGGTATTTAAACACAGGAAGTGAGGCAGAGCAGAGACAAACAGGGGGAAGAAAATGAAACTGAAGAACTCAGAGTTAGAAAGCTATCAAGACAAATGGAAAGAAAAAGCTAACAAACCTCTTGGAAAAATGCAAACAAACATCCCAGAAGTGAAGCAGAAGACTCCAGTTCTGAAATTGCTGCTTGGCTCATCCTCCGCTTGAAAGAATTAACAGTAAAATTCCTTTCCTCCCTCAAAGGTGAGTGATCAACTCCATTAATCCTTCAGAACAATGTCTGGATGAGAATCCCTTAGTAACTCACAAGTTTGACTTAAATTAGCCCTACAGTCAGAAAAGAGATCAGGTAGGGAAAACAGGGCAAGAGGAGAACTTGTAGCAAAGGTCTCCAATTAAACATGGTACCAAAGCACAGAAACATGTCTCCAATTTAAGAGTTAAGAAAGGATCCCTGTGATATTCTACCTTAGCTTAGATCTTGTTACCTAAGTAGAACAAGGGATGTGTTCACCAAAAATATCTTCCTCAGGGTCATATACAAGTTGAAACAAGAAATGCACACCTCAGACCATCTGCAGCTACGCTATTTTACATTTCCTTACCCTCCTTTCTCAGCTCAACCCAGGCTTGACCATTACTTTCACAGCTGATAAAAACTATGTATTTAGATTCTTAGAATAAGATATAAGATTACATACGGAATTGTGTATCAGGCCTAGGGACACATAATGATGTTCTTCTGTCCAATGCGGAGTTTAATCAACAAGGCCATTGAAATCCATGATTGTGTACATACAATACCACTTTTGGGTTGATTTCTGACATTCACAACGCGTAACTCAGCCAAAACCTCTCAGGAATCACTGTTTGCCCAGAGACTGCATGATTTAGCCTGATGAAGGATTACGTTACCATCTTCATAGCCCCATTCAGTCGGAGGCAATAAAAGGTGTGCACAACTTAGAAAATACTGCAAGATACCCTTCAGACTGCACTGCTATAGCCTTTGCTTACAAATAAGGCTCCTGAAAATAACTGTGTCCATTCTTAGCTTTACTTCCATGAATGACTGCAGTGGCGAACTCTAGAGAGCTGTTCCTGCGGTGGGGGAAGGATGTGGCTAAGCATACGAGTACTGGGGCCTAAGCCAATGTGTGACTGGCCACAGACAAGGTGTGTTGTATAAAAATGACACAAAACAGTCATTCCTGTCCACTGTAAATAGTAAATTACCTACTTGAGTGATGTCACTGCTGGGCTTCTTGATAGTCTGGTAAAAGCCATTTTTGGCAACAGATTGAAACACGCATTTTGGTGAAGACTTTAACAGACAGCCTCAGAACGATCAACAAGTTCCCAGCAAACGCAGCAGAGGAGGATAAGGCTCTCCGAAGGGAGGGTCTCCCGAGCAGGGTGCTCTCCAGCCAGCTACCGATGCAACTCCCCGCCCCGCAGAGCGCACAGCGAGTCACGGCCCGATGCCAACTCTCCCGTTAACCCGGCCCCCAGCAGCAACCACCGCCCGCCGGAGCCGCGCTGCCCGTCCTCGCCCCCGGGGGACCGGCACCGGCCCCCTCCCCACCCCGGGAAACCCCTTCGTCCCGGGGCCGGGTAGGCGCGGCGGGGCGGGGGATCCCCGCGGCGGCGCCGGAGGCCGCGCACCTGGTGAAGGCGAAGGCCATGAGGCTGAGGATGGTGAAGCTGAGGAGGGTGATGGTGTGCGGCCGGTAGAAGAACTCCAGCGTGATGTCCTCCACCTGCTGCTCGTTGATCATGCGGAAATGCAGACGGTAGTTCACGTCGTCCTTGCTCAGGGTCCGGCTCCCCACGCACGACGCCATCTCGCCCCCTTATCCCTCGCCTTAGCGCAGCTCCGGTTCTCCTAGGGCGGCGCGGCCCGAACCGGCCCGGCCCGGTCCGGCCCG
>VYXH01001530.1:0-26052 GCA_013397275.1 Burhinus bistriatus | reverse complement strand
CGGCCGCCCGCGCTGCCTCCCGCTGCGGAGACGCCGCTGAGGGAAGAAGCGCCGCGCCCGCCTCGCCGAGGGGCGGAGCTCGCCCCGCGCCCACGCGGTGAGGGAGGGAGGGAGGAAGGAAGGAAGGAACGGAGCAGGGAGGGGAGGCGGAGCCACACCGCCCCCTCCGAACGAACAGTGGGAAGGGCCCTTTTCTGTCTGATCCCCCCTCCTCCCGAATGGTACCGTCCGAGTTGGGACGGGGGGGCACCCGCGTTGGCTGGGCCGCGCGCGCGGGAGCGGCGCCAGGGGCAGGTGAGGGGTTGGGGGGTCCCAGCGGCCGCCTGGGCGGCGCGGCGCGGCGGGGCGGCCGCCGTCCCTCGCCTTCGCCCTCGTCCTCCCGCGAGCCGGGCTGGCCGGGTGCGGAGCGGCATGGCCTCACGCAGGCTGTGCGCAGAGGCTGCCGGCCTGGGAAGGCCTGCAAGGGGCGGCGAGCGGGGCGCGGCCCGGCTTCCCCCAGCCCTGTGAGGTGACGGCTCTGGGCGGAGGGCCGCGTCCCTTGGGGAGGGTTTAAGTCCCGGCTGGGCTTCCCCCCTGCCCGCAAGGGAACGGCTGTCGTACAGCGGGGTGGTGGCGTTCGGAGCCGGCTCCTCTCCTCAGTTCTGTCTCCGTTTGTCACGCGTTTAAAGCCTCAAAGCGGCTACTTGGTGCTTTGTGGCGAGTAATTTCTGCTCTAATGCTCAGGGAATTACCGCTCCCGGCCCTGTGGGCGAGGTGAGGCAGCGCCTGTGCTATTCCTTAGCCCTTTTTCTCCCAGCAGGATGCTGTGCTGAGGTGGAAGATGGCTCTGTGGGCTCGGCAGGGCTGCCGCTGGAGTTGCCTGCTGAAAACGGCCGTTGCTGCTGAATTTGCTCGGGGGCTGAGGGGCCGCAGCAGCAGCACCGCACAGGCGTGTCGTGGGTTCGCCCCTCTGGCTCTGCTGCCCTCTAGAAATTACATTCTTCCGTGGAGATTGCAGGCATACAGGCATGTATCTGTAGGAAGTTGTTCTCCACCTGACAGTGCCGAGGATGGATCCTTTTCTTCTCCCGAAAGTAACTTGCCTTCACTGGTAAAACAGGGACAAGCAAAAGCAGAACCGTTACCTGATCTGAATGCAAAAATACTGTATGAAGGTAAGAGGCCTTAGGGACACCGCTTCTCCCAAATCTCCAAATCGTGCTTTCAGTATTAATCCTGGATCTCCTTTTCTGACCTGTTTGTCTAAAATATTTATCTGAATTTCCTGAGTTTCACTTGGTTTTAGCCCCATAATTAACGCAGAATTCCTGTGGTTACTCTAGCATATACAGAATACCTTTAAGCCAAGATAAAGATATAATGTTTTGGATAGAAATGTCAGTCTGGAGCTCTGTTTGAAGAGCTTTTCACAACTCTACCTGCAGCAGCTGAGCCTTTCCCTCATAGTTGTGCTGGTACAAAATAAAGGGGTTGGTTTGTTGGATTTGGGTTTTTTTTCTGCAGGGGTGGGGGAGGCCGCCCCTGAAGCAGCTCGCACAACACATCCTTTTGAATGATTAGGGATGAACAACAGGAGGCAGCAGAGTGTGAAGCCTGTTTAAGCACTGCCGTGATGAGAAATGCTCGTCAAACTTTCTCCTGAGGAAGGAGATAGATAAAAGGTCGCCTTGGTCTTGTTACCCGGAGGAAATGGCCTCATTTTTCTCTGCTTTTATATCTTAAGAGAGGATTAAAAAATTACCACTCTCCGAAAATAATTCTAGTATACTGAGGAAACCTGCTCTGGATTACTAAGCAGTCTTGTATGGTCAGATTCAGCTTTGAGCTCAGCCAACTTGGATCGTACCAAGCTTATTTTTGGGGTGGCTCAAAGCTGCAACTGAGATCTGTGTGTTTGTGCAGCTGGTCCTGGAAACAGTGCTGCACCAGAACTGACAGGTCAGCCAGCTCGTATGTGTCTGCACCTGTGGTTTATCTATGTGCCAGATTTTTATCTGCCAGCAGACTTACTGTTGTGTATGTGTGTGTGGAGCATTTTGCCCAGTTGGCAGTGCATATAATGGAATAAACGTAATTGCTAACTTTTTTTTTTTTTTGGTCACTTGAGGTGTATTACATCCTCCTGACAGGAGGTTTGAAGAACTTAGAGTGGCAAAAAAAGGGCATCTGTGCTTCCAGAATGGACCTTGGTGTATATTGGTTTGGTCCTCAGCAAGTTGAAAGGAAATACTTGATATCCGTATAGATTCCTAGAGAGTTCTCATTACTGTTTAAGGTGAAAATGTTGCTTAAAATATTTTACTGTGCTTTTATTTCTGAGGCTTTGAAAAAAAGAAGTGGCAAGACTTTCAACAGCTGTCGAGCTAGTCTGTGCAACTCTTCCTGGAACATTGGGATCATCCTACTTACTTTGGAACCTGTCTTGGTAGTTCTGGTGTAGCTTTGTTTTCCTGACATGGAAGAGTGTTACCCCACTCTCTAGGAAGTCATTGTGCGAAGGTACAGGACACAGAAAATCCCCATCCTGAAGAGTTTATAATTAGGGCTGTTGGTCAGTAATCAGTGTGATAATTGAGGTGGATGCTAGCAGTCAGCCTGCAAAACAGTACTTTGATGTAGCTGCTGTGAGCTCCTGGCAATGGAAAAATAGATGTTTAGAGAAATATTTTTTAAAAAGACACTGAGTTCTGTGACTTGGAACACTTAAGGGGAAAGAAGCATAATGGTGTTCACTTGGAAACCTTAATAAGTAGGAAATGGAGCTCAATTTCTTTAGTTGTTAGAGGTGGTGGCAGTCAGCAGCCATTCTGTAATGGATAAGACATGATAGCTTGGTTGGATTTGGCTGTGAAATACCTTGAAAGTTAAAGGAACTGCAGTTCAGGCATCAAATTCAGAAGAGGCACAAAGTAGCGGGCTTGTCAGGTTATGAAAAATAATCTTTGTAGTAGCCTTTGATGTGGATGTGATCAGGCAAGAAGGCGTTTGTGAAGACATGAAAGAAGATTCTTTTTCAATAAGGTGATGTGATCTGTTGTCTGCAGTGATCAAGGCAGCAAACTGAAGGCAGGCTTGCTGGGTACTACGCTCAGATTTGGCTACAAGAGCAAGAGTTGATTGGCAGTGACAAGGAGATGGAACAGAGACAAAAACTGGGAGCAGACTATGTTTTCATATGTTTTCAAATAATAATAGATTGGCTGTTCATCTCACGTACAGTGTTCTTGCATTTTGAAATGCATTTTAAGAGATCTGTATAGCGTTTGGTGGAAGCAGCTTTGTCTTTCACAAAAGGCATTTGGGTCATCTCTATTTGTTTCTTAGACTGGGATGACATCCCACCTTCATCTGCTTTGGAAGAGATTTCTGAGGAAGAAGCAGTGCAGATCATTGCAGAACCACTTCTTCCCCTGCAGTCTTCCACGCTCCGAGATTATGTTGATCACTCAGAAACCCTGGCAAAACTTGTCCACCTAGGTATGTGTGTTCTTGTTTATGTGGTTTGCCTATATCTGGAGCTTTGGAGATTCTATAATTTGTGTTTTGATCTTACTGGTCACCTTGTAAACTTGAAAATAGGAACAGCAACAAATGGCTAAAGGCATGGTAAAAAAACCTTCCAGAGGTGGGGATCACTTTGTGTAACCTGATTGGTCTCTCTTCTTTTGGGATGGTTAAGGATGGTTTAATTTGCTGCAAAAGAAATTGCAGCTCTCTGTCCTTGGAAGGAAGGAAGGAAGGAGAGCGGTTGCTGTGCAGAACCTTAGAAGTGGGGCGCAGTAAACTGGAGAGGCAAGGAGGAAGGGATGGAAGAGGACATTAGTTCTCATCAAAAAGCCTTGGACTGTACAAGGATAGTTGAGTTCAAAGCTGCTAGCCGCCTCCTTGTTTCCTAAAACTGCAAGGAACACTAGAAGGAGATTGGAGAAATAAATATTTGAGGGGAGAAGATCTGTCCCTGTGCAGTAACAAATTGCTATGTGTGAGCCAGTATCCAAAGGCACTTCACTGCAAAATTGTCTCCCTCCCGTATATAAGGGAGTTGGGAATTCCTTGCACACATACTTCTATGCAACAAGAGTAGGTCTCTGCGTGTGACATGTGCTAGTGTACTTGATTCCTCACATGCGGGATTCGCTGCAAATGTCTTCCTTCAAAAAATAAACTTAGCAAAAGCATCGAAAATGACTGCTTATTTTATTTGGAATCTTTCCACAATATACAAGGTGTTGTGACCTTGCTGTCTTGAGCAACTGAAGTATGCTAAATCAGTGCAGAAAAGGAGTAGTCATAAATTTCAACATGCCTTCCTGAAACATTTATAGGAAGTAGGGTCTGTGTTTAATTAAAACAATATCTAATTTTGTTTGTTGTAGGGGTTGACTTATCCCAAGTGGAGAAACGTCAAAAGGCAGGTCAACTCTTACTGACCTTGGACTTTGAAAAAGATATAAGAAAAATACTTCTGTTTCTTAAGGATGTGGGTGTAGAAGACAATCAGCTGGGACCATTCTTGACCAAAAATCCATACATCCTTGCTGAAGATCTGGAAGCTTTAGAAACCAGGTAAGCCTTTCAAATAGCAGCAGGGTGTTAAGCCCCTTGGCTTGAAGATCTAGTTCCCCAGTTGGCTTAACCTTGTCTGAACCTGTGTTGTTGCTGCTTCCTTTCTCACTTGATCCCTGGCTCCATGTTCCTGTGCCTTCCCATCAGTCGGTGTTAACATGTGGTGGTCGTATCACAAGTCGAATCAACACCCTGATCTACCTGAAAACTGACCATTAACATTTTACTGCTCATCCCTGTCTCTCTGCCACAGAGGAAGGAGCTTGCCATCCTAGGCCACTTGCTTTACCTGTGTCAGCTTAGATTCCAAAATGTTGGTCTCTGAGGCTTTACCTAAATTTGTAGAACAATATTAACCTCTTCAGTCATGCTTTGAAACCGCTCTTCTAGAGGATATGTCTACCCATACCTTTTGAATTCTGCAGTAAAAAAAGCAGACCAGATCTCTTCTGTGTTTACTTCTAACAGCAACAGAAGGTTTTGGTGACCGTTTTTTTTCCTGTTTTTCCTGTTGTCCAGCTCAAACTGAGCACGAGACTACTAATTTTTGTGTGTGTTCACACTTGTATGGCCCTAGACTGTTTCCTCAGTGTCACCCAGCTTGTCTGTGCATTAGGGTAAATACCAGTCTCTTTAGAATATTTCATATCTTAGACCAAAGCTTATTTAGTTAGCTGCTTGGTGGATTTGGTTTTTTAAGCTTATTTGTGTGTGCCAAAACCACCAAAGGCAGATTGGGGTTTTTTTCTCTTTTTTTTAGAAAAGTCATTGTGTTCATGGGTCTTTCTTCTGAGACTGTAGGGGAAACAAGCTGTTTCCTCCATTTAGTGTCAAACTTTTGTTTTCTGTATCACCCTTTCCTACTCCTTTCTGCTCTTTTTAATGTCTTAAATCTAGATGCTGTGTACTGCAGACCGTACTAGCTTATTAGAGAACACTAACTTCAGAAAATGCTGCATTCTGAATATAAGGACTACTTGAATGAAAGTAAGCACTGGACAAATAAGATAGCTATATACACATACTCCTCTTTTTCCAGCAGCATGACTTGGAAAGTGATGGGATTTGTGTCAGAAGTTGACTGAAGTCTGCTGATTTCAGTAATTTCAGTGTTGTCTGACTCAGTGTAATTGTATCTCTTGTTCTCTGCCAACAGTGGGACTTCCTCTTTAATGGCAGTTGTTATTTCATTAACAAATCTTTGGTCAGCTTTAAAGATATAATGGGATAATACTGGTATTTAAAGTAGCTTTAAAAACCTGTAGCTGAGGTAAAGGGATAAAGGTGATGAAAATGGGAATATTGAGATCTACCTGGCATGGTCTAAGATCTTACTGATAGCAGCTGTCCATTCTCCCTGTGTTGGAAATCAACCATCATTGTACTGTTTTGTCAAGTGTGTTTGCATCTTGGCTGCATGAGTGCAGATTTCGACTGTTCCTTCAGTGGGCTTAAGCTAGGATGCTGGACTTCATCCTGCTGTGACTGAGGTACTCATGCTGATGCTGGTCAAGCTGGTGTCTTATGGTTTTAACTGTTAATATCTATTCACAGAAGCCTGTCCTAAGTGTTTTTGCGTTGTTAACTTTGGAGGACTAGTTCTAGAGCTTTAAAGGTGAGGTCTGTATTTGTGGCAGAACTCCTTTCACTTCTAAAGAAAAATCTTCCTGAAGTTAAATAACTGGAATTAAAATATTCAAGATATTTGAAATAATGTCTTGTAAGAATGTAAATAATCTATATTTTCTTAAAAACTTACTCTTAACTCATCATTTATCTGAAATAACTGAATATTGGTTTTGAGCCTGTATTTTCATGAAGCCACAGCCACTTTTTGCAGACATGCTTTGCCCTAGGGATGGTGTGGTGGCTTGTAACTGCATTCCGCTCTTCTTCCTCTTTGGTTTACAGGTACAGGCAGCTTCTCTGTATTCCTTTGCTTTAGTACTTCCTTCCAGATTTTTGCGGTTGGGATCCCATTAAGACATGAGAGACGTAAGGTACCAGCAGCAGACTATGGGTTTATACTTTATTCTCTCTGCTCCCCCCTCCCCCCCTGCCCCGCCCCCAACTTACTTGTATCTTGCAGTCATAGAAATCCTAGCTTTCTTTACTCAGCTGTATTTGTTTGGTGTGTACCTATAAGAAGTTTGATTCTGAAATGGAATTACTTTTTTCTTCTGATCCATACTTCCATTAGGTGTATTGATTATAGAAAAATTCCAGGAAAATAGACTTTTATTCTTAAAATTACTCAAGACAGGCTTGCATTAATTCGATATTTCTTTTACAGAACAACTTGTGTGTGCCTGCATGCTTTGTAATCAACTCAAAACGTCTTGGTCTTAAAAATTCCAGAAAAGAAAGTCTTTCTGCTTGGCTCTTGCACGTAGTAGCTGTCCAAGACAGAAATCTGAAAATACAGCTTTTTGGAAACAGACACATTAGTAGACTCATGTTTAACATAGACCTGACTTTTCTTCTTTCTCCTCTGTTCTTCCATCTTCCTGTTCAGTAAGTGGCCTTTCAGAAACAATGTCCAAAAAGAACCTCTGTCACTTTTCAATAGTAGTTTTGAGTCTAGATGTCAGAATTGCTCATATTCTTCTGAAGAGAGTATGTTTTACGATGATAAACATTCTAACTCTCCTGTGAAGACAGATTTGCTTTTCAGTGAGTGTCCTGTGGCACTGTGTTGTTACTGAAGTAGGGGCGGAACAGAGCAATCCCATTTCTTCTTCATTTTCTGCAGCTTGATTTCTTGATAAGTTTATCTCTGTTTGGCACTGGTGAATGCTTTCCTGCAAGCTTTAAAGTTAGTGTGCCGTGGAGGGCGTGTGGCAGGCTGTGAAGTGAATGTGTCTCAGATAGCTGTCTTTTGAAAGCTGAGTATCACCTTTGCATAAACACTTCGGTGCAGATGGACATGGTATTGGTTACATCACTCTGGAATGTTTTATTGCTACGGATTCCACGTTGCCAGGAAACAAAACACAAATTTCAATAGATTTGGCATTTGACTTCAGATAAACACTGTAAAAGTCAAAACATTCCATAATTCATAACAATTCTGACAGTTGCACATCAGTGTCTGTACTGCAGCTGCACCAGATGCTTTGTTTTACGGTATTGTTAATGATGACTTAAAACTGTTAACATGCTACATAGAACTGCTGACCCCTGTAGTAGAACGAGGGCTAACCTTGGTGCCAACATTCACAAAGTTATCTCAAACCTTGGTCAGGCTGGAAGATTGTGCTTCTTTAATATATGCGTTTCTAGAGTCAGGTTATTACAATCTTGCCATCCCTCTTTTAAGCTTCTTGCCTTTCCAGGTGTGAATCTTAATGACTTGTTAACAGAAAACAAGTGGAGGGGAGTCAGGGCAACCAACAGGTTTTATTTTTAATCTGCTCATTTATCTATGTTTCTAGGATGCTTGGCAGTTGTGCCCTTAGAAAAATAAATGGAAGAAGTATAGTGTAGCCAAGTTGCAGCATTCAAAACATAATGGGATGATTTCTGAAGGGCCAATTGTTTATTGTTGTGCTCTGCATTTTTCCCCCTCCTAAACTCTCCTTGTCTCTGAAGCTCCTGTGGCCAGTTCCATCAGTACTATCTGGAGCCTAGCCTGCTACCTTCTGTGTTGGGGTGCCTGCTCAGTTAGGAATTGGTCCTCTAGAGTTTGTTCCTAGATCTTCTGTGTAGAGGTTTTTGGTTTGTAATGACTTCATTTTGGAGGGTTTGTGGATAGAGAGGGAGGTTGTAGTGACTGGAAGGTATTTTTATTTTTTTCTCTCCACAAGATGTGATTTAACGCATTGCCTGTCTTTTGCTGAATATCTGCTTCTGCAGAATATTCTGCAGTCTATTTAGTATTTTAATTATTGCCAGATAAAATCAGTTCTTGTATGCTCTAAGTTCATCTGACAGCAAATACTTCTGTATATGCTCATCTATAACCAAAGGAAACCTCTTCAAATTGTAGCTTAGGTTTTTGTAAATTGTGGCACATGGGTTAATTGTGTCTCTTTTTATTTTGTGTGCTGTATTTCCCCACCATTCCTTTTTCTGGGAGCAAGTAGTGCTTGAAATAGGATTTCACTTTCACTGAATTCAACAAAATTTGGAAAAAGTTTTGAGTTAGAAAGAAAGAAAGCAAGCTCTGTTAAACATAAAAACTTTAGTCAGCTCCTTCTCTTTTTCTGACAACCAGATGTTTTGTAACGAAATCCTTGGACCAGTGACCAAAAGTAGGGACCTATTGTAACAAAAGTAACTTCAGCTGATTTAGAAATGTCTTTTTGGACAATGTCTCTACAGATAGCATTGTTGTATGATATTTCTACTCCAGTGCTATTGGCAAAACAGGGATGTATGAGGTATAGTACTCTGTTCTTTCAGCAGTAGAAATGGAATTCATTAAAATAGCAGAAGGCTGTATATATCTTCTTGTCCATACCCTATGATGATCTATTAATGTGTTTGCAGTCTAGGAGACAGGCTGGTAGTTAAACATAGGTTAACATAGTTATCTGCTTAAGTACAGCTGGAAGGAATTAAAATCTGTCTTCAGTATTGACATTCTGCTCTAAGGTTTATTTTACTTCTAATTAATTGGAAGGGATAGTATTTTGCTTTTATGATAACTGCAGATTTTCCCTAATTATTTTTGGCAGGGTTGCATGTTAATGCTAGAACATCTGTCCGTTTATAAGATATCACTGAGGAATTCAAGCAAGTACTGAATAAATGGAGGCAATAAAATTTTCATCACTGGATTTTATTTTGTTTTTGTTCTCTTTCTAGAGTGGCTTACCTAAAATCAAAAAAATTTGGTAAGGCAGAAATTGCTCAGATGGTCTCGAGAGCTCCGTATCTGCTGTTGTTTTCAGTGGAAAGACTGGATAACAGACTGGGTTTCTTCAAAAATGAACTTGGTCTCAGTGTAAAAAAGGTAAAGACTATATACTGAAGTCTTTAGGCACTTTATTAGTGACAACTGTAAGGCCTTGGAACATGAATACTTCAAGTGTTTGGAGGTTATCCACAAACATTAGTGTCATTACCAATGGTAACACGGAGAGTTACAGGAAGATGACAGGATTTTAACTGTCTATAGAAGTAATATGGACATCTAACATTCAAAGGTCCTTAAGTACAGTTCTTGAAGATGATCTGCTGCAGGTTATTGTCAAACCAGCGTGTCTGTGTCCAGTTTTATTATCTGAGGTGGGCCAGAGAACTGAATCCATTGCTGAAACAGCAAGCAGCTTTTTTAACTTTTAGAAAATTAATTTTCTCTCTTCATCTCTTCAAGATACTGTAACATACTTACACTATTTTTCACCAATGAGTTAATCTGCAAATATGATATCAAACTAAATGCCAAATCATGTGCTCACCTCAACAAGAGTAACCCCTGGGTTCACTCATGAGTGCTTACCACATTACATGCTTAGCAGGTATTTAGCACCGTGCTTTGGGATCTTCAGAGGAGGTAGTAGCGGACTTCCCTGGAATAAGTGGGCAGTGTTAGTTGTTTCTTGCAGTAGCTGGGGATTGCAATAAATGTCAATTTCCAAGTGGAATCTGGTGTTCTTCTATTGGCTTCTATTTGCTGAACAGTCATAGCTGTCAGAGTGCCTGTTCCTGGCCTTTCCATGCTTGAGGTAAGATCTCTCTGGAAAAGGGTTTAGTGACTGCCTTGTACTCGGGATGGATTACAAATAACCACATGGCTTAGGGGATGTGGAGTAATTTCTTGTATTGACTTAATACTATGGTCTAACCAGATGCTGAGGCAGACAAATTCCACTGCAGCTGAAAAATCCTTTTATAGCCTCTATCGGGTAGTGTTTTGTTTACTTTTTTCAAAAAGGTGGTAAGAAAACTTGAGCAGTGAGACAGACTGGGCACTTGAGCGTGCTTTCTACTTTTGGGGTATGTTTTTATTGCCTCTTCCTGTCTGTTTCACAACAGCTATGTTATTTTTTATTTTCCAAACTAATATATTTGAGTAACTTTTTGCATCTTAATATACTGCTCTATATTATATATACTGTTATATATATAAACTCATCTTTAGGGTAGAGATAAATTGAAACGCAAGTGAAAGTGCATCCCTCTTCCAACTCGGGGGGGGGGGAAGTTTATATGAGATCTCTATCTTTCTTTCACAGATGGATTCACAAATAAGCTTTCAGTAATAATCTTCCTTTCTGTGTTTTCCCTAATTGTAGACAAAGGATCTGGTAATTCGTCTTCCAAGGCTACTGACTGGCAAATTAGAGCCTGTAAAAGAAAATCTTCAGGTGAGCTTATTAGTAGATGTTAAAAGTGTATTGTGTATCCTCGTAGTTTAAGAGTTGTCAGAAGATAAAATTCTCAGAGGAGAATCCTGCACAGAAAGAATTTAATGAAATAATTTTAGTGGAGATATAAAATAACTGAGGATTTTGTTAAACCATTTATTTTCCTCTATAGCTTGTAAGTTTACAGCGTATGTGGAGCAGTATCTTATTCTGTCTTCTACTCTGATGTAGGTTAGAAACTTCATCTGGGTCCCTTCCTGCCAAAAGTTGCTATCTGGTGACACAAATTGTTACCCATTTCTTTACAAGGAGTGAAAAATAGGGCCTGTTCCTTTTTTTTTTTTTTTTTTTCCTCTTTAATTATTATGTTTTTTTGCTAACTTGGATTGTCCATGAGGATTTAGGAGCAAGAAATGTGCAGTTGATTATTTTCCTCTTGGCAGGTAGCTAGTCTGCCAAAATGTGCATTTGACACCTATTGTCTGATAGCAGATGGTCGTTATTAAGAACTGTTGGGTAAATAACTTCAAACCCACAGGGACTCCTTTCCCTTTTGAAAATGTAACTGTGTATTGGTTTAATTACTGTGCTGTAAAGCCATCTAGGCCAAACAGAATGATGTAGTGTAACAATTTGAGAAAACCCATTATCCTATAATGCATAACTATGAATTAAAATATATAATTTTCAGACAGTCTCACTGCTCTGAAACTATTAAACACTGGGAATCTTGCAATCTGAAATGTGTGTGGGGTAAGGGAGGAGACTGGAAAGTAGCAGACTGTTCCAATTAATAGTGCTTTCTTTTTAATGAACATTGTTTCCACAGGCTAGGGATTCAGTATATTATAACGAATGTGTTTTTAAGATCCTCAGTTCTATGCGATTATCTTGTCTATGTACCAATAATATGTATATTAACATATTCTAGAGAGAGGAAGGATTTTTAAGTCCTCACTACTAGAATCTACTGATACTTAGAAGCTCCAGCCTTTCAGGAGGTTCTCAGATTCAGAATCTGAGTTCAGACCTGTATATCCTATGCTGGTGGTGGGCAGGCAGTACTCAGAAAGTGAAACCATATACCAGCAGGTCAGAAGGGATCTGATGGTATCCCTCATTCTGAGTGGGCTGCTATTTAGAAACAACTGCTGCAGCTGATATTGGTTGTCAAAAGTGTGCAAAAAGATACCAGTCACGGACTAAATGAGCTGAAGGATGGCTTATTCCATCCTCTGAAGGTTTCATCAAGCACAATTAGAGATTCACTAATAGGGTAAAACTGGAAAGCCTGCATTACCGCTGTCTGTTGTGGGAATCATACAGAGTATGTTGAATATTGCTGGGGCTCACACATTAAGGATATTAGCATATGTGGTCTACAGATTTACTGAATATTAAGTATGTGTGCTGTCAAACAGAGTACAGTCAAAGCAACTTAAACTTGAGCTCACCGTTCACGTCAAGAGAGAGCTGTTCCATTTCACAGAGTAGAAAAAAAAGCTCAAGATTCTTGCCACAGTTACCTTTACATTGGAGCCAGGGATACATCTCCACTAATTTAACATCAGGTCTTACTCTCTGTTGTGTATTTTAATGCACTAAGTTACCCCTGCCAACTCAGATCTGTGGAAGACACCACTGAAGTGCAAACACATCTCTTCATACATGAATGCTGTCTTAGTTCATTAGTATTCCTGGTGATATGCGAATATTTATAAAGCAGGTAAGGAAGAACCAGGAGTTGAAAGACCTAATGATAGTCACCTCTAGAAACAATTTCATGTAAGGATCTGGAAGTCCTAAGGTAGCTTCAAAACGTAGATTCTAAGCCCTCCCCTTTGTATTTGCCAGGCAGTTTTGGAAAAGAGCTGCAATCTTGGCACATCAAACTGGAAAAACAAAAAGCACCACCTTTTTGCCAACTGAGGAACTACCTAGGTTGGATTTGAAAGTCTGCTTATGTTGACTGGCAAGCATACCCATTTCATGACTGAAAACAAGCTGCTTGTAAATGTCACTGGAGGATAGGAGAAATGGCTGATTTACCAGACACTCTATGCTGAATTCCTTTCTCAACAACTCAATGAACTGCTTGGTATTCTGCACTTTGGGAGGAGTGCTCATGATTTTATTGAAAAAATGTGTTTTGTTTTTCTTTTGGGAAACCATAATTGAAGTCAAGGCAGTCTCTGAAAAAGACATATTACTTTAGACATTAACCAACTGTAAAATAAATTGAATACACTGCATATTCTACACATCTCTTTCAGGTTCAACAGACTTCAGTTGAAGACTACAGGACTGCAATTACACTCCCTAATATAAAAATATAACTTGGATACATTAGCAAAAGAAATACTACATTAACAAAAGTAGTCACTAGCTATTTGATTCTGTGTTTTACAGAGCTTAACAGCTCCACAACTAGAAAGTCAGTCTCTTTTGACAGCTTGGTATTGAAACTGATAAAAAATGCTTAGGGGAGAATTTTTATGCTTGTAACTGCCATGCATACTGAGACACAGTGTTTTTGTTCATATCTCGGACAGCTGAAAAATACATAGCATTTACAGAAGTCATCTTTACTTCAGGGATACTCTATAATCAAATTACACTTTAATCCAGAATGATAACTAATTTGCACTGTCTGGTTTGAGAAGAACTGGAGTGGCAGATATCATTGTGGGTTGCATTCTTGTTGTCTGACAAAGGGTAGAAGAATTTTGCATTAGTTTATTTCAGTGGCGTGTTAAAATAAGATAAGTTTGCTGTAGCTGACTTTTGAAGATAAAATTGTGCTCTTTTTCAGGTTTGTCAGATTGAGCTTGGTTTTCAACGTAATGAAATTCAACAGATTGTTTTTAAAACCCCCAAGATTTTAACTGCAAGTAAAAAGAGACTCAAACAGACATTTGACTACTTACACAACATAATGGGCATTCCCCACCACATGCTTACTCGCTTTCCTCAGGTGAGCTGTTAATCTCGGAATAAATCGTAGGTGCTCTTTGCACAGTGGTGTCACTAGTTTGGTGCTGAAGGTGGAGCCTCACTGTATGCAGGACATGTGTGAATTCTTCAACTTGTCTCTGGCTTTTACTCTAATTGGAATAACTTTTAGCAATTCAGCAAACGTTGAAGATTCCAATGTGGAAGTGCCCTTCTGCCCCTGGCACATGTGACACCCCCACCACCCCCAGTCTTGTGAATTTTTAAGTTTTCAACAGAAGTAGTCATGTTTATCTCTTCTGGATTCATGCAAGAGAGATTACCGCCTGCTTAGGGATTCCTTGTCCTGAAATCTTATCTAGCTAAGAGACACAAAGGGAAGACAGATCATGCAAAAGATCTGTTCATTAGATAACATATGTGTGAAAGCATTTCTTTCAGATTTGTCTAGTTAAAAAATAAATTTTACAGATTCCAGGATCTGAAAATATGGTTTAAATGTGAAAAAAGTTCTGTCCGTTAGGCCATCAGATTCTCATTAATCTTCCTATTGCTGCGGCAATAGCAAAAAAATCACAGGAGTGAAAATAGATTAGTTTCTTGATTACTATCTTGGGTTTTTTCTATCTCCTCATTACTGTTATTTCCTCATAAACTAAAAGTTGAAAGCATTAGTCACTTCATCCAATGTTGACATGCAGTCACGCTAGCTTCTTACAAAGGAAAAAAAAGAAAGCACAAATTACAACTTCTGAACTACAATAATTTTCTTCCTAAAGCAAGTCTAGTAGGGAATCTGTCTAATCTAACTGGCTAGAAAGCCAAAATTATATAGGGAAATAAAACTACTCCCCAGGATTCTGATTACTTAACTTGCTGTTTAATAAATCTTTACTTAACAAGGAGGCTTGCTATAACTCCAATCTGTGCGTCACTTTTGCCCTTCTTGACCACAAGTCTTTCTTACTCAGTTCATTCTCAGTTGTCTTATTGTTGGCTTTGTGGTGGTTCACCTCATTATTTCTCTTCCCGTTGTTTTGAAGGATAAGTGGAAAGTTTCCTCTATTCCTTGTTCTTGGCGCAGTCACCCTCTTTATTCTGTGTTCTTCCCTTCCATCCTCAAAAACTATGAGTTCCAGGATATGGGTAGTGCAACTGAGTCTATGTACGGTCTGGCCATTAACTTGTACATTCACAAATGCATACTTGTCTCCTTCTGTTCTTGCTTCTATCCTGAATGACAGTAATCCTGAAAATAAGAGGCATACAGGATTTTTTTTTGTCAAATCCTTTCTGATGTTACAGCTGCTGTTGTAACCATCCTTCCTGTCAGCTAGCCCCATAAACAGTGGTTAAGGTTTTTTCCCCTGTCGTCTTGACTCCCTCTTAAAATTCAAGGAAGGCAGAGGAGGAACAGTAGTTTTGCTTTCCGTCCTAGTTCAAAATAGTTTACATTCTCATGAAATCCTTCCTTCAGTAGTGTAGTCTCTCCTTTTTAGTAAAAACTCTGCTCACTTTCATTGCTGTAGCATGCATATTTTCACTGTTACCTTCTCTAAAGCAGTGTCTCTCTCTTCAGTTGTACTGCTTAGAAATGCAGTTAGATCTCTGCTTTTAAGACTTCTTAACTGTCCATCTCTTGTCTTCCCCACTTCTCTCTCTTTTTAGATGTTGCACTGATTCTTTCATGTTTCCCTTCCCGTTGTTCTCACCTTTGACTGTCTAGAATTCCTTTTGTGACAAATATCTTCAAAGGTAGGTGTTGCTGTGCAGCAGAAGAGAAGTGGATTTGAACCATTGCACTGTGCCTTTTGGCTCTGTTATGACAAGAGGTGCAGCCGCTCACCTTTTCCATTGCCACTGTGCAATTCACTCGTTTGTATTGTTATGTGGTCACGTGTTCATTTCTTCCTTATAACAATGCTTATTTGAATCTGGCTGTATAAATAAAGGCTTCTGATAGTATAGGGAAAATGCTTAGGTATTCTTGCTCCCTGTTTCTGAATGTCTCCTTTACGCTTTCTTGGCTGTGATTACACAAAAGTAATACAGTTACCATGTATAAACAAAAAAACTAACATGCTTGAGACTTGTATCACTTGCTGATTTCCCTTGTGTGTGTACCTCAGCATATTGTATTGAAGCATTTATTTAGAATTTAGATAAATTATGTATAAATGTAACCTACCTGGTGTTTGACATAAATAAGAAGACACAACTTATTCGTTTTCTTCCTAGATCTTCAGTTTGTCTAAAAAATGCTCTTATTCTAGATTCATCAGAGTCTGACACTTAGACAATCTAAAAAATTCTTCCCTTTCTTTCTTTCTTAGGTTTTCAACTCAAAGCTATTACGAATCAAAGAGAGACATATGTTTCTTACATTCTTGGGAAGAGCCCAGTATGACCCAGCACAGCCCAGCTACATCTCTCTGGACCAGCTAGTATCCTTGCCCGATGAGGTGTTTTGTACAGAGATTGCCAAAGCTTCTATACAGGACTTTGAAAAATTCTTAAAAACACTTTAATTAGTAACACATGTAAAAAGGAATAGAATAAAGTTATGAAATAAACATATTTTATAAAACTGCTCCCCTTTATGGTCTCTAAACTTCTTAATTACTGATTTAAGAACTTGTTGCGTATGAAACATTTGTAGGATTTAAAAGCTTATAGTAATATTCTTTATGGTGACTTAAAAATATATTTCAGAAGGATTGAGTGAATATATGTTGATTTCTACTGGTGCAATCCTTGTAATTAATTGCTAACTTAATTCAGAGTGAATGATGCAGCACGCTAACAGAAAACTAAATTAAAGTGGATTCTTCTTTTTTTTCTTTCAATAATTTCAGAGTTTTGGTAGATGGAAAAACTCGCTACTGACTTATTCCCTGTCTCACCCTCTGTCTTCTCCCCTCACCGTCCCTCCCAAAAGTAAGAATAACAAGCTAGTGCATTAAAAGTAACGTGTTAACCTGCTTTTATTCTTTTCCTTGTATGGTAGAAAGAAGTACACCATTATATATGTGAAGCCCCTCATACAAAAAGGCATTTTCTAACAGGTTACAAAAGTGTTTCTTTGTTAGTATCCTAAAAGCTGTGCAGTGAAACTTGGTTTGAAATATCAAAGAAGATCAGCAAACTGAATCTAGGCAAATTACAGAAAGAAAATAAAACTGTACATGTCCCTGAAATCTAGAAGGACCTTATTTGAAGTCACTTTTCCCTTGTTGAGAGGGGAAAAGCAGTTCTTCCCTACCCCAATGAGATTTGTATGGCTTTAGTGTACAAGTAACCATATGAAAAGAGGCTGTAGTATATAATTAGTTGACAGAATTATCTTGCTCAGTTGTAACAACTGAAGTAAATGCTAAGAGTAGGAATTGTGAGAGTATTAGAAGTACTTAATCTTATCAGTAAATAAATGGCGTTAATATGGAATTAACGAATGCTTCACAGTGCGTTTGAGCAAAGTGGAGAAACTGACTAAACCCAAATGCTAACTGTCTGATAGTTCATTGTTTAGAAGTTTCCCTTCTTTCAGTTAAAACTGTTCAGGAAACTGAAATCCAGATGTTTTCATTTGGATTTAAGCTTATTTAATGAAAAAGCCTCAATGTTTTAAAAGCTCAGTGTTGGAGCTTAAAATACCAATTTGTATGCAGATAGAATAAAATTCAAAAGGTTAAATTCCCCTAATAGGTGGGACATAAAGTAAGGTTAAAGTGACATTTAAAGAATGAGAATAGTTGTGATCTCTGGATTATGACTTGGGGTTTTTATCCAAAATAAAAATTTGGAATTTGAATTACAATACCCAAGAAAAGGAGTGTTGTCAGAAGAAGCAGGGTGCAAAATGATTTACTGGGGCATCTTCACTTGAAACACAGTAAAAAGCCACATTCATTGTCTGCAATATATATCTGAGATGCTTTCTTTTGTCTTTCGGTCTCATGTTTCCCGCTCCATTGGCATGGGAAGATCACTTGAAATCCACTATTAAGTAGACAGTTCTTGGTGGAGATGCATAACAAATTTCATCTAAAGTGGTGGCTGAAATGTGATGGCTAAATACTTTCCCCTATTCTCTCCTTTTAAATAAAAATATCTAAGTCCATTATGCTTACTTAGATGTTGACTGTATTAAATGCTAATAACAAACTATAATCTTCAAACAATCTAGTAAAAATTAATGTTTATAGCAAAAATTAATGTTAATATAAAGTACACGGGTTCATAATGCCGAAGTAGTTTGCTTTTGCAGATTTACTCTGCTGTCCTTCTTACGATCTATATTACCACGTGACAAACCACTATAATATAAATTATATTACAGAATGTGTATATTTTTAATGTCTCAAAGTTTGAGCTTTTAATTCCTTTAATATTTTTAAATGTAAAAATGATTGCTGCCAGAGCTAAACCAGTGTCTTTGAAATGTTAAATGCGTGAGCTTATGCCAAAATAGCTTCCCAGAAATACATGAAGAAAGGAAGCAAAAGATTTTATGGGAGTGCTAAAAGGAAAGGGGAGAGAGGATAGAAGAACTTTTTGAGGATCTTGCCAAATGCTTTTTGGCTTTCAGATGAAAAAAAAATCTTTAGAAGAAATGTTTGGCCTAGAATCACCACACTTATTGTAGTCCGCTGTTCTTGATAAGGGCTAGCAGCCTTTGATTGAGCGTGTTGATTAATTGAGGCTTGCTGGGTACAGTACGGCGAAGACCCTTTTGCGGTCTGCTGACACGCACTCTGAGCCGTGCTGTCTGCCTGCTTACCACGTTCACCCGCATGCTTTTCTGACTGAAATTGCCTACTGTAGCAGTATTTATAGAATAATTCCACACATTTATTTTATTTCTTTAAAAATGCAGTGGTCTGTGTCTGAAGGAAGGAGAGGCAGTGATCCATTCCTCAGAAAAGAGCCGCTCACCTGGCAGCTGCAATACCTGAGCACAGAGGTTTCTGCTCCTTTCTCTGATTGACTTGGTGCTTTGCTTACTGTGCTTTACAACGTAAACTTATTTTTAGCTAATATTCACCTTTACCCATCAGTTCGCAGTTCTTGGGCTAAAGAACCTTCACAGCACCCTGTCACTCCAGTTCAGCTGCCTTGACTGACAGCAGGATTACTGTACACTGAAGCCAGTGCCTGTTCTCCTCAGTTCTCCAGGCTCTGAGCTACAGCCGTGGCTGTGCAGCCGAAAACGTGGGTGCCGCCAGCAAAGGCCACGGCTCGGATTATGGTGGCAAAATATGGTGATTTTTGAGTCGCTGCCAGTTTGCAGAGGCACTGCGGTGCATGCCCCGGGCGAGGAGACTGCGTCATGGTCCTTGTTCTGAGCAAGTGTTGATTAATCTTAGTTTAATTACCGATTCTCCAGCACCGTAAGCGTTATTTAAAACCATGGTAAGAGTCATGGCCTTCACCGTGCCCGCCTTGGCCTCTCGTCGCTCTTTCCACCCAGGGGCTGGTGCCTCATAGCAGCCCGGCGTCCCGCGGCGGTTACGACGGAGCTCCCGCGCCAGAGTACGGCCTAGCGGGAGCCCGACGGGTAGTCTCCGTACTCGTGAATGTTGGCCACCCGCCTCAATAAAGCCGGGGCGCATGCGCCAGCGCTGAGGCGGCATTGGCGGGCCCCCCCCCTCCCCCTTGGGGACGCTGCGGGTTACCCAGAAGGCAGCGCGCCGCTCCGAGGTCAAGATGGCGGCGAGGGCACCAGGTGAGCCGGCGGCGGTGGGCGGCCGGGGGTGGTCGTGTGGGACCGCGCCACTCCCGCTTGCGGTGCTGGGCTCGCTCCGTCCTGCGCCGGGAGGCGAGGCGGGCCGCGAGGGGGAGATGGAGGGCCGGTGGGCGCCGGGCGCCGTGTGCCCTTGACGGGGGCAGCGCCCGTAGCTGGTGTACCGCTGGCGCGGCCCTGGCGGGCGGGTTTCCTCGCTGTCCCTCCCCAGCGGTGGCCCCTCGGTCTGGGCCTCAGCGGAGGGAGCCTGGCTCCGATGTCCAGGTTTTCCAGGAGCGGTAGGGCAGAGGGTGTTCAGGAGCACTGGAGGAGCCCTTGGGCTGCTCCGGAGGGGCCCCGGGGATCGCTGTCCTGCCCGGATACCGACTCCGGGCTTAGTTGGTCTGACGTTTTTCTTCTCAAGCCCTGAAGTACGAAAGAGTAAGGCGTGATGAGGTAATGTGCCAATGCCGTACTGCTATCACACGTAGCACTGGTTTTATTGGGTGAGTTAGTAAGACAACTGACTTAAAGTCATGAAAGACAGCTTGCCCTGGCTGCGTTGCCCATATTGTGCCGTTCCTGCATTTCTGGGCCCCTTGTTGAGTTACTTTAATGGTATCTGGTAGTGCATTGCACTTGATTACATGTAAAAGCACCTTCGCTATCCAAAATCACAGTTAAGGAAAGATGAACATTCTACATTTGGTATGTTTTATTTTATCTTTTTAAAGTAAATGATCTCTCTTGGGAGTTTCAGTGTTGACTTTCCAGTTGACTTTGGCAGCTCTTTGAAAAAGGAGGCTGTGGAATAGTATTTAAGTAACTGGAGAGGAGAGCAGAAGGTTAACAAAGTAATAGTATGCTGGCCTTGAAAGTGAATTAACCAATAGCGAGAGCTGTGAAACTTAGATAAATGATTTGAAAAGCATAATGGGTTTGCTTTATGTAGAACATCATGTTTTTAGCTCAAGAAAGAGTTATGGAGCCTAAAAGTCTTGGTGCTGTCTTTGACAATGAACTGTTAGGATTGTTCCAAGTCTTAAAGCAGTCTAACATTCAAATCTAGCAAAGCAGAGGTCACATTATTACATAACAGGCACTCATTCTACCTATTCAATGTCAGTTAAGGGATACTGAAAAGCAGAGGGGCCAAGTCAGATATGTTCACATTCAAACTTGATGTAGTGTTGCATTATTGCATGTGAAGGAGGCCAGCAAATATTTGTGTGCTGTAATAGTAGTGTGTAAATGTTGTTTTACCTTGGTCTGAAACTGATGATGGTCACACTCAGTTGCAGGAGGTGGTCGCCTGTTAGACAGGATTCGCAAGTGGTATTATAACGCAGCTGGATTCAACAAACTTGGTAAGTGTTTCCCTGAGTTCTAAAAACTCTGCAAAAGTAACAGTCCTCAAACTAGTTATGGTTCATGACTGATGTACATACGTGCATTTTGGCATCGTCTTTTTGATCAAAATTAGCTACCACTTTTGTGGGGAAAAAGTTAGCAATAGCTTCAGTCATCATGATTGTTACCTAGTAATGAATCAGTGACTTTTCTGTTATTGCTGTGTTTGCTCTTGTTTTCAGTGTAATAACTTATAACAACTAAGGTTAAGCTGGAACAGTTGAAAAAACTTCCACAAATCAGTCCTGAAAGCTTGATTATTTATCATTTCCCACCAAGTCACTTCCACTGGCCAGTATCTTCTAACTTAAAGGCTGCCCTTGAAGCTGGAGAGGTTCCCACTGATAACAGTCAGTCTGTCTCCGATACTTATGCAAAGTATCCAAAGTGCAAAAAAGGATTTAGTTAGTTCTGCCCTTTGTATCACCATAACTTCACTTGATATCTCTCTAGCCTGTACAGTGGTGAAGTAGGTGTAAATATAGTCTTTCCTTAAGTAGAGGAGGTTGCCTTGATTGTATTGTCTTCAATTTGTTCAGAGTTGTTACCAAGTTCGTTTCAACTATTTACATGGCAGAACTGTTCTTGAATGGCAAGAGAATCTGAATATTCAGAGGCTGTAATTTACTGCTGACCACAATATGAGCAAATCATTTAAGGGAAGTTAACATACCTGCCCTTGGGAAGTTAGAAAAAAATTGCAAGGCAACTGTAGAGCAATAAGTTTAGGTCTTTCCTCCAGAGATGCAGTGTTTAACCCCTCTTTTTATATCTGTCTACTGAAATTCTTAAAGGCATTAATACTTTTTGCTGCTTCTCTGGGAATGCAACTAAAATGTAAGGAGAAACACTGTATTTAATCTAGTGGTTAAACTAGCAGCCGGGGGGAGAACCACTGTGTTTAATCTAGTGATGAAACTAGCAGCCATGCTCCCTATGCCTTTGAAATAAATTACAAAACTGAATTCAAGAATATGTGGCTCAAAAGAAATTTCTGTTTTATTGGGAATCACATCAGATCAAAATCTTTGACGACATTGGAAATGTTTTGCCTGTGTTATGTAGAAACACCTGTGTCAATCCTAAATCTTACTTAACATTTATTCAGTGATACTGTAAAATCTTCTTGGAATAGGATTAATGCGAGATGATACGTTGTATGAAGATGATGATGTAAAAGAAGCACTGAAGAGACTTCCAGAACATATTTACAATGAAAGAATATTTCGCATAAAGCGAGCACTCGACTTAAGCCTGAAACATCAGATCCTTCCAAAAGACCAGTGGGTGAAGTATGAAGAGGTATGTGTAAAGAGTGTTTTCAAGGTGGAGGTCTTAAATGGCACTGCTATGACTGGTCTTTGGGATTTTCAGTCTCTGAAGAGATACACGCTTACATGTTCGTTATAAGGAGTAAATGAGTGCGTATCTCATAGGATACCTTTGGAAAACAAAGCTGTTTTAAAATCTCTATTTTTCAGTGGAAACTACAAAATTTTTCTCAAGATGACAAAAGCTTAAACTACAACTCAGAGCCATAGCACGTTATTCATATTCAGTCAAAGTATTTCTTCTAAGGTATCAAGAAGTACACTGTAACTAGTTTGAAATTCTTATAAAAGGTCTCTTGCTTTTCTGATTAATTTCTTAATTTTATAGAAAATCTCGAGCCAAAGCTTTTATTCACGAAGAGGCCAAGGAAGAATAGTTTAATAGAATCATAGAACTGTTTAGGTTGGAAAAGACCTTTAAGATCGTCGAGTCTAACTGTTAACCTAGCACTGCGAAGTTCACCACTAAACCATGTCCCTAAGCACCACATCTACACGTCTTTTAAATATTTCTAGGGATGGTGACTCAATCACTTCCCTGGGCAGCCAGTTCCAATGCTTGACAGCCCTTTCGGTGAAAAAATTTTTCCTAATATTCAATCTAAACCTCCCCTGGTGCAACCTAAGGCCATTTCCTCTTGTCATATTGCTTCTTACCTGGGAGAAGAGACCAACCCCCACCTCTCTACAACCTCCTTTTAGGTAGTTGTAGAGAGTGATAAGGTCTCCCCTCAGCCTCCTTTTCTCCAGGCTAAACAGCCCCAGTTTAAAAGGAAATCTTGCATTAAAATAAGCATTTGAAAAAACAAACTACACTTTCCTTTTCAGATGTAACTGATTTATTTATATTTTTTTTGTAGTGGATTGATTCACAGATTTTTGCATTACTGTCCATCTCGGCTTTCTGCAAATTACCAGGCAGAGAGGAACCTTACCACTAAACTTTTGACTATAGGATAATACAAGAGTATTATGTTTCTCTATATAAGCCGAGGCTGTTTCTTGTGGTCTTATATACTTAGGTAACTGCTGCATTGAATAACGGATTGCGTAGTTCCTTAAGCAGCAGTTTGGTTTGTAACTGTTAAACACAGTCAAGGTGTTTCATGGAATCCAAGTTTACAGTGCTATTTAGAAGTTAAGTTCAAAATGAGTTTCTCCAGAGTATTATAGTTGGACTTTGAATTAATTAAAATGGATCTTGTACATTTGGGTATCTGCCAAAAGAACATTGTTTCTAAAGGTATAGCTGGAAGCATGACTTTGCTTGTTAATGTTGGCAAGGCATTAGGAATTGCTGGTTGCTACAGTAAAGAACTTGTCATTTTAGACTTGGCAGATACTGTTTTCAGAGTAAGTAATGTTTGATTTCTTTTTTTCTTCTTAGGTTGGGTTTTAGTCAAATTTGAGAAGGAATGAGAGACAGTCTGTAGGAATGGTTTGAGACGTTTCTGGACCTCCCTATCAGTTTAAATATATTCTCTTCTTTTTCAGGATAAGCATTATCTTGAACCATACCTAAAAGAAGTAATTCGTGAAAGACTTGAAAGAGAAGCATGGAACAAGAAATAACTATTGAACTACTTCATGCAAATATCCACATATTTCTGATATTTTTAAACATTTGGTTATAGAAATCTCCAGGGAGACAAATGTGAAGCTGAGGAATACTGTTTCAGCTTGTTCATTGAATCTGTTCATCCAACTAAAATAAACATGTCAAAGTATAAAATCTACTTGGAAGCGTTCTTTGTAAATGTTAACAAGCTAATGTTCAGATCTTTCCTATGAGTATATACATTACATATTAGCTTAGTGGTATGCAGTCTTCATTCCAGCTTTTTGATTCTTACCCTTTTCACAGTACAGCTGTTTTCTGCAGTTGTAGGGTTAAGTAAGAAACGTGCAAGGCTGTTGGTGCTAATCGCTTTGTTAAATTAAAAAGGTTTTGCTTAGTTCCTTCATCACTTCTCACTGGAGACAGTAATACTGGACCAGTGCTTGATGTTACAATGGCATCATGAGATAGCAGAATGTAATATTCTGTGCATATAAGCACATACATATTACAGTAATGGAAAATATAGGTAATTTCTTTATCACAAAGTCAGGAAATGTTTCACTAGCTTTTTGTACTATATACATTGTTAATCCTTAAAAGACTATTTTGATATAAACCATGACTATCTCACTCAGCTTCTTGAGACTTTATCCTTTTACAGGCTAAAAGTGGTATGCTGATGTGCTTTCAACAGCATAATTTTTTTTTATGGCCTAAAGCATACTGTTGTTACAGTGATTGGTATCAAGTATTTTAACCTATCAGCCTTAATCATATTAGAGATATACATGGAATTCAGACTCTGCTTAAAAACAGAAGCAATTCAGTTGTATCCAGAAAATACCAGCCCTTGCTTGCTGAAGACCTTGAGTTTAGTCTTCCATAGTTTAATGGTAGTGTTAATTTGAGACAGATTTTGGTATTACATGCCAAATTCAAAGCCTATCATATAGCCCTCTGTGTGAAGTACACAGTAGTGTATGATAGTCTCGGGGTTTGTTGTTTTCTTTTTGTTAAGCATGCTTGTCTGCCAAATGCAAGAATCTATTGACCAAAAGCTAGAGCAGTTTAGAAAAAAAACAAAATTACATAAATGTGGAGCAAACCGTGTCTAGTTTTGAATTGGTATGACCAAATAAATACAATGCTGGATTAGACGTTAGAATGGAAACAGTCGTTTAGCTTTGCTCGTCAATCTGTTATTAACCTTCATCTGCTTGCTTCCGTTGTTTACATCTGTAGGATGGATACAGTGATTCCTGGGTGAAATATTTATTTCAAAACTTCACAGCCTGATGCGGTAAAAAAAACTGGTGCAAAAATATCTGCATCACCGATATTCCTTAAAAGTCTGTGGGGAGATTATACTAAGAATGTGAGGCTTCTTTTATCTCCTATAGTAAAATCTTACAATTAAGCGTACATAATTTGATGTAGTTTTGCGAATTTTCTAACTTTCTTCCAAGGCACAAACAGGGCCTGAAGTTTCACACTTCTATTTATGGAATTATTAGAATACTTTTTTTTTCTAATGGAGTCAGAACTATTTCACTATCTGTTAGAATAGTATTAGAAGACTTCATTATCTAATGGAAGTAGAACTTGAAAGGTGCAGCTGGTCAAACTGCTACAAAAGCTAGGATTTTGTAGAAAGACAGCATCTGATTTGTTGACCATAGGTTTGGATTAAGATTGATGTGGTTCAAAAGTCTTTCAAAAATTACTTGGTTTAGAGAAAAGGGGTTTGTTGGCATCAGGCACTTTAAAAATAGGTTGACCTTTGAGTGGAGTGCAAAGCAGCCATGCTCCAATCGGCCTAACACATCTGAAATCACTGACCTCTTTACACTCAAATTTAACACTTAAGAGTCAGGGGCAAGTAGGAGGAGTTAACGAAAGGGTCTTTCCAAATGATCTTTACAGCAGTTCAAGGGGAGGAGAGAAAAGGAAGCCATGTTAAGAGTTTGCCAGCTCGCTGAGGTTGTTTGACAGCTTTCATTTAGACATGTTTTCAGATGCTTTTGACTTGGATTGATCATTTTTAACAAGTTCCTATAATGTGGAGTAGTCTCCTGTTGAAGTATTTTGAAAAAGTTCAATGATTTAGTTGTATCTTGGAATGATATTTATAAGGAAAATGTATTTGTTGCTTTTTGGCAGGGATGGGTATGTATTCACAGATTCACAGGGGCTGGA
>VYXH01001527.1:167797-204040 GCA_013397275.1 Burhinus bistriatus | reverse complement strand
GCCAATTTCAATTTGAGCCGAGCTTTTGCTTTTCTAACAGCATCTCTGCACGTCCTGGCAATGCCCTTGTAGTTCTCAATGGGTATTTGTCTGCTTTTCCGTCTCTGGTACCCTTCTCTTTTGGTTTTGAGCAACTCCGAAGCTTGCAGTTAAGCCAAGGGAGTCTCTTGCTCCTCCTACTTCCTTACCTTTAAAGGGGATGAACTGTTTTTGTGCTTCAAGCACAGCATTCCTGAAAAACTCCCAGCACTCGCTAGCTCCTTTATCCTCCATGGAATCTTCCCACGAAATCTCTCCCAGCTGAGCTCTAAGCAAGTTGAAGTTTGCTCTTCTAAAACCTAAAATCTTTGTACTAACCTTCAGCGTGCTCAGCAGGACCCCAAACTCCACAATATTGTGATCACTGTAGCCAAAGCTATCACTAACTGAGATATTACAAAGCAGCTTTTCGTGGTTTGTGAGTTGCAAGCCCAGCAGCACCTCATTCCTCGTTGGCACATCTCACATTTGTATGAGGAAGCAGTCTACCCATTCCAGGAACTTGATGGATGACATGTGAGCATCTGTGTTGCTCTTCCAACAAATGTCTGGGTAGTTGGAGTCACCCGTAAGAACCAGGTTCTGTTGACTTGAAGCTTGCTTAAGTGACCCACATAATACTTTGTTGGCCTTATCGTCTTGGTTTGGAGGTCAGTAGCAGATGCCTACTGCAAAATCCCCCTTGGAGATGGTCCCTCTAATCTTGACTCAGTGGCATGCAACATGGCTTCCACAATCTCTGTATTTGACTTCTATACATTCAAGGTTCTCCTTAACATAGAGTGTGACTCCTCCTCTTCTTCCCTGCCTGTCTTTACAAAACAGCCTATAGCTATCCATCACGATCCTCCAGTCATGTGAGTTGTTCCACCATGTTTCAGTTATTCTTATGGTATCATAACTTTCTGACTAGGTACGGGNCTATAGCCATCCATCACAATCCTCTTAACACACTTCCAATCTAAGTGGACATTCAGACTGCTTCAGGAGTTTGAAACAGCATGCATTATCTTCTGGAAAAAACAGTCACAAATTCCAGGTGATTGTACATGCATGCCAAGGCATCAAAATACAGGCTAATGGTTTAAATGCAGGTTCAGGATACAAATGTACTTATTAAGTTGTGCTTATCACTCAATGCAAGAGGTGCATTAACTGGTGGGAATCCAGAGAGAAATAAAAGTGATAAGGAAAGAAAAATCTCTCTATAAAAATCTATACACAGAGTGAAGTGACTTAAAAAAACAGGGCTTGTAGGGGAGAGAAGGGTTCAAAAGGACAGCACCAAATTGTGGTAGATACTGTATACATTTTAACTGAGACCATCACTGAAACTTTCTCACATTGACTAGACAATCCTGCTGGACAAAAAAAAAACGACAGAACTGAGTCAAAATAAGAAATTAGTCCAGAAAGGAATTCTTAAGAAAAGATGGAAGGAGTGAGTAAAAAAAACCATTGGCAAGGGAAAGAAGGCTATCAGGGAGTATCTTCCCTTGGCATGCTGTATTTTCACCAGTCTGAAGACATCATTTTGGTGCCTGTTTTAGGGTTTTGCCTCCCACCCACCAAATAAGCAAGAGTATCAGTGGAAGCCAAGAACACCAGAAGTTTCATGGTCAGAACTGCTTCAGCACTTGAAAGACATTTCAGGAGGGGGAATTACATAAGAAAGGGTTCAAGTACACAAAACTACTCTTGTTATAGTTCTTGGAACAGCATATGCTAGAGTGACTGCTTATTTTTAGAAAAGACAGGGATGTGTAGCTCCTAAAAATTAAGACCGCACACCAAGCGGAACTTGCACTTGCGTAACAGTTCAGAACGAGCAATTTGGTGGGAACAAACAACACCACCATTCTTAGACCGCCACTTTGACTATTAAAAAGATTTGGCTTTGTGTCACAAGAAGATTCACATTTTTCTTTCCTTGAAAGGCCTCTATTCATGAATGCTTAATGCCCAACAAAAGCAGTAATTAACGTAACTTTGGTCAAACCAATACACATACAAATACAGTTTCTGCTTCATAGCTGGATGCCCATCTTGTTCACTGCCACAGCAAGGGAGTATGTCTGAAAGAGCAGCAGATAGCACGGTACTGTATTTTATTAATTAGAGAGGATAAGCCATTCCAGGGGGTGCTGGGTGGGGCTGGGGGAAAGGGCAGGTAACCTGGCAATGTGATTTCAAGAGAAGAACTCTGGATCAAAAAGGAGAGCTCTGGATCACGTTTCAAGCTCATAAACAACTTCCGTAGGAATTCTGCAAGTTCAAAAGAAGACCTACAGTCTCTGGAGGGCAGAACATAAGACCTTCTACTAGTATGGTGCAAATCTGACCTACAAGGTTACTTATTAATTTCCACTCCTATTCAAGAGTGCCGTTAGTAATCACTCATTATTTCTGCAGCAATCACAGCAATGAGTTTAACAGAAAAGCAATGTTATGAAATCATTCAGGATACTTTAATAACTGTTTAAAAACAAATTGATAGCAGTTACAGCATGCTGAAGATAACTGCTGACCCAAAGTCAATTGTTTGTGAACCACTGTTACAAGTTAACCCCAACAAAGGCTGGTCACGCAATATCCCCGTAGCAAATGACAAGTTTTTGTTTTCACAAGCCTTAAAATGAAAACAAAACAAACCTTGGAATTTGTCTCAATACAAATACTTGTCTTGGTCTAACTTCTTTATTATTATTTTTTTAAGATTAAGAACAGAATCCAAGGAAGAGAGAAAAAAGCTGCTCCTCAAGCCTTAGAGGAAATGTTCTTGACTCATCCATTTTATTACTACAAAAGTATATTTATTGGAATAGACAAATGGAAATGGAAAAATTGAAAACTCTCATGCATTTTTCCCTGTTCAGGCACCTCTTTTAATGCCCGTGAAGGCAGCAAAATCTAGTTTCAAACCTAAATCCCTTATTTCTTTCAATTCTTCTTGAATACTCTCCTGCCGTAAAGCATGTGACAAAATTCAGCAACCTCCTGTGCCACAAGTTCTCTCTTTTAGAGACTGAGATAAATTTTTCTTCCTATTAGCCTCATGCAGAGGTTCAGAAAGGGGCCCAGAGTCCATGTGTCAGCTGTAATTGTACAGCTGACAGTGCACAGTGACTGGGCAGTGGCTTTTGGATCATTTAATCTACAATCAACACCTTCTGAAGCTCTAAGAAATGAAAGGACAAGAATAATCAGCAGGATAAACAACTTCAGCTGATGCATTTTAGACTATGAAACTGGATTTGTAGCAAGTGGTGCACACTGTGACAACTGTCTTTGCTACCTAAAAGGGTACAACAAAGCAAAAGTTTTACCATCCTCCTTTTGCTGATTATGGTATTACTGTCTACTGCACAGGTGCTTTGGTGGTTTTTGTACACAATGAAGACAGAAACCCATAAAAAGATTGCCAGTTTCAGACTGAACTACTTTTTATTGGCTCTGATACTGTGGATACTCATGTGCCAGGCCAGGATCTGTCCTCTGTGGCAACATAGAACAGCTTAAACTTGAATGGGTGTAGGCACACAAGCTCACTGTATCTCACAATGTTTAGGTAATTCTGCCCTTAGTGTTCCCACATTTTTTAGTTTAGTCAGTCTGCCTTGATGTCCACAATATGAAAATATTCAAAATGAAACTTAATTCTTCCTCCTGTCTACTGCCTCTCCATGATTTTATCCCTGCATATAAAAGCTTAAATTGCCTTCATTCTGACGAAACATCCCTTTGCCCCTTTTTGTCAGAAGTAACTATACATTTTCTCTATTTATTGTACGGCACTACTGAAAGGCCTGTAGAGATGAAAAATTATAGGCACAGTCATAAAGCATAACAACAGGTTACAGGATGAAAACAGAACATAGCACAGAACACAGACATATAGGTATATGGAGTATCTGCAACACCAATAAATATTCTAGCACTAGATTTGCTGTCTCATGAATTACTGTTCTCTACAGATGTGTCTTCCACTCGCTCTACATCACTCCAAGCTGAAATCCTTCTTCCGAGTAGCAAAATAAATGAGAACTTAAATCCTTTCAAATCAGGTATTAAGTTTGCGCACGATCCCATGAACATACTAAGTAGGATTTTAACATTGCTTTTCCTACAGCTAAGAGCTTTCAGACTAGTTCTGTAAAATTTAGATTTGTTATTTTCATAAAAGGTGTTAATCAGACATGCTTAATGTACATAAAGGCAGTTTACGTTCAGATAACAAAAAATTCAACTGAACTGAGGCTATTTAACAACTGTACAAGTTAGAGACAACGCTATGGAAAGGATTTTTTTAAAAAATGAAAAAAAATCCAGTGACGAAAAAAATATAGGTATTATAGTTCCAGAAAGTATATTATACATTACTCAGTTCTTTCCACTAGTGTGTGAAGGTTGTAAATGGCTGGCAAACCTAACTAACCACTGATGTGACGGTAAAGGATTGGTTCTGAGTATAGAGTGCACAAAGACTTCAGATATGGTAAATAGGTTTATTCTTTTAAACAAGTTTTCTTATATTTTCTCTATATTTTTATGGGCCTATTAATGACAGAAAACAAATCATTTAACAAACCATAAGCAGAGAGGAACTGAGCAGGATGTAGGCTTCATTTTATTTTATAGAAGTTCCTCTCTACTCTCATTCACAAAGTTATTTTCTCATTCTCCTTTTAACTCTCAGTTGTTCTTTGCTAAGTCTTGATGCACTCCCCACAAGCAGCTCATGAAAAACATAACCCTAACATTCTCTCCGTCTTTAAAAGTAGACATCCTAGGGATGTCCTTTAGGACTGCATGGATGTAAACTCTGCCCTTGTTTATCTGTTCTTCCTTTTTACAACTCATTTTATCGCAGCTGAAGTTTGGTCTATGAACTTTCTGGTGCAGACAGTGATTCTTCCAGAAGACACCTGCCTTATTGCAGGTGCTATAAAGCAATGAAAAAAGAAAAGGAACTCTGCCTCAGCAACTCCACCTCATTATCACTCTGCAAGGCAAGATGATGTTTGCTTTCTTTCACCCTCTGTACTACTGCCATACAAACAGGTTTTAAAATCTGCCTAATGAAATGGTAGCGATACTTAGTAGTTATCACAGTTCCGTGTAAGAGATGCAAAGAAAAGGCATCTGAGCTGAAGTGACCACTGATTAACACTGCTCTGCAGCTATGCTTCCCATAACGTACCTGTCATTAGTTCATTTCTTTCTGCTACTGCCTGTGGAGAAGCCTGATCTCTTCTCCCAAAGCAGTCCAGTCTGCTGCTTGGTGGGACCTAATGAACTGGACTCATGTAGAATAGCTGCCTTCCTGCAGGAAGCAGTCTCAGTGAAGTTTAAAAAAAAAAAAAAAGAAATCCACAGGGTGTAACTTGGTCAAAATGATTCAAGCCACATGGGTTAGGCCAGATGTGAATTTTCTACTACAAGTAAGCATTTGTTCTTCAGTTGTACTGGTTATCGTAAGTAACAGGAATCCACACACACTATCACTCACATGCAAACACAGTTTATCTTTGCCAGACTCCCAAAAAGATACTAAGCCTCCACAAATTATGTAAACCCCTAAGTCAAACTGCCTGAGGAGTGTCTGTTGAAAAACAGCATGTCTTCTTGAAGCAACATTTAAAAAGAGCTCTCTTGGAACATTAGGAAGTTGCAATTACATCCAAGATGTATGTGTGGTTATTGCCTATTCTTTCGCTTCTGTGCTAGAGCTCTCTTGTCTCTGAATGCCTGCTGTGCTTACAGTCCCATTGAAACAACAATTCTTGCAGCTGCTTCTGCTGAAGCTTCTGGAGGTGGCTACCCAATCTCAGCATGCTCTCTGCAGCTGCCACATTTGAGCTATCAATTTAATTTTACGTTAAATCACAAACAGGGACATAAAAATAGTTACTAGAAAATCCCACTGACAATTAGTTTTACTGTTTCTCCACAACTTGCAACCATGGGTCACTACAGCCATGGTACTCCTTCACTCTTCCTTCAAGTTCACACTGTTTTTCTCTCTATCAACTGTTTGCCCAGCTGCTGCAGGTCACACTTCATGAAACTGGAATTCTGCCCATCACCCTCACCTCCAGATCTTGCCGCTGGGGAAGGTGGGTAAATGGCTATTAGTAAGTTGTTCTTTCTTCCTACAGAATAAAATTACTTTAGTGCCACTAGTCTGCTTCGCAAGAGGAAAACTCTGCCCAAGGTTTTCCTGACAACAAGGCAATCTATAACACAAAATAACCAGAATGAATAAGTAACTAGAAATTAACCAGAGTTAACCAGAAAATAACCAGACAGATGTGTATTTGGACAATGCAGATGTAATTAGAAATGGTACCATCGATCTAGAAAAATAAAGGTCTGCAGCAAAGAACAGAAATATCCAGGGTGTATCTCTTCTTTCAGAAAGCTGAAATTATACTGGTCTATGCCATGTTCTTTTGTCATTTTTTTTCTTGGCACCATAGTGATGCCTCAGTACAAACTAATGCAGTGCTACAGGCTGCTCTACGTAGTTTTGGCTGTGCTTTCTAGATTATACGTATCATTAGCTGTGCTATTAAAACATAAACAGTAGACCTTATCTTTTTCTGGCATACCATGCTGAATGCTAGCATAAATGCTAGATCATTAAACAAGTACAACTGATAATACTGTATCTTTTTCTCCTCTATACATTATTACTGTTCAAAGTTGGTCAAAGTAGTTTTCTTGTAGTTCTTTGAATAATTTTAACAACTCTGTTGGGATGCTCTGCCATGAAGCAGCTAAGACATCACACATTAGATTCCTCCAGCTCAACTGCTATCAGAATGGTCTTCTGACCCAAGCTGAATCTGATCTCCATTTCCCAAAACTGGATTCAGGTGACTCCATGGCTTTCAATTTATTTATCCTCTATCTCAAAACGTTTATGCTGAAGTTTGAGGAGTAGCCATGAATCCAAGTGCTTTGGTTCTTCTCTCTTTGAGACCTGTAAGTTTGGTAGTAGTCGTTGCTTCACACAAAGCCACTGAAGACAGCAATCTCAGTATCTCTGCAGATGTACAAAGTGCTCAAAAGGCTGCCATTGAAAACATAGGTCCCAGTGCAGCAAAAACTCCACTAGTGAAGTTTCAATGTCTCCAATAAGTACCCTACTTGCAGACATTAGATGCAGAACGTAAGCCAATGCCAACAGTGATGCAGTAATACTGCTCATACATGTCTGCAAGCTCTAACAAGAGGCAGTTCTTTCCTTTATGCATGCAAATTCCCTTTGCTTCTGGGCAAAATGACTCACACATACTGTTTTGAACAGGTTAGGTAAAGTGCTTGTAACACAGTAAGCAAAAGAGCCACAAGGTATGTAATAATGAGAAACAAAGTCTAACTGTATGTATGTGTGGCAGCCTTCAGATTACAAACAGAGATTTGGGTAGTGTAGTAGCAGGTTTCCACAACAAGTGCACTATATGAATCTGCTTTGTTTTCTGGTGTGATTTTCTTCTACACTCTTAACGTGCTTTGACAGACCTGCTTGTGCCCCATTCTTGCTACCATCCTAGTATTAAGCATCAGGATGCTACTGAAATCTGTTTTGTCAGAAGGCAGATTTAGGGACTACTGCGTGACTGATGACATTGCAATGCAAAAGCTGCATGTGTGTCAGCAGCTTCTCACAACAAAGTCTGCAAAATACCAGAAGGAAATGAAAAAAAGTGGCTACTGCGTACTCCAGATTCCAGTGACAAGACTGTGATGGATATCCAAGAGAAGCTGCAGTCTAGTGACTGCATTTTGTTGCCAGGCTCCCTTGCTACTTTGCTTAGGATCTTCAGGCATGAACTGAAGCAAATAACCACAGCCTCTCTCTTTTTTTCCCCCCTTTCTTTGTTTTTCCCTTTCTGAAAAAGACACCCAAACAAAAAAACCTAAAACCAAATGAACTCAAAAGCAAACCAACCAACCAAAAAAACCTCACCCTCAAAGAGCTGGCCACAGTTTGCGTAATTTAAGATTTCTTTGATTTCTTTTTTTTGATAACTTTGATTCAAAGTTATTTGAATCCTCTACCTTAAATGCTGCACTGAACATATACCTGTGAAGTCTTCCTCCCATTAACTAAGTTCTTTGATTATAGTGACTGAAATTTTTTAGGTGATATTCACACTGTAGATTTAGCAACTTCTTGAAATTTACATATACAGAGAAAACCCAAAAGGAGTTTTTCAGAGATTATAATGCTTATAACAAATGACTGCAGCTGAACAGCCCTATGGACCCACCTTAAATAACACCATTTTGAAGCGAGAATATGCAAGGAAAGGTTGTAGTTTTCAAAAGAAAAAACCAACACGTTGGTTCCATCATCTCTCAAGGACTTTGACCACACAATACTAGACAATTAAAAGCCAGAAGAGCATTTATGTCAGATTGCAGTGGCAGAAAAACTAAAAGCTAAAAAAACAACTAAAAATTAGAGCTGAATGAAGAAGCATGATTCATAATAGAAACTGTGTCACTGCCTTGGTCCAGTTACGCGCTTCAGAGTCTGAAAGGATGCTGTAGCAATCTTCATGCAAGGCCCTGCACAAGGTTTTAGTAATGTAAGACATCTTCTTGGAGCTCCAAGGCATGTACATTAACGCAGTTGGTAAATCAGATTTTCATCTGCCAAGTAAGTGGGCCAAAACTTGACTATTGTAGGAAATGGACAAAATGCAGATTTAATTAATTCAGATAAAGATGTTACGACCCTCTATTTTAGCTGAGCTGAACAAAATCATAAAGAAAATACTAGAAGAATCTGAAGTCCCAGAAATGCAACTGATAGGCCTACAGATTACTTATTATTCTGGAAAGCTTTGTTGTGGATGAAGTCAGACATGCTCTCCTCGAGAAAGTTCATTTTTACCCAACTGAGATAAACTTTAAAACACTGAAAAAGTCATTATTACAGGCGTTTGTAACATATGGATAGCTCTTATAACTAATCTACACAGATTCAGGACACATTTGGAACATATTGCTACTGCACAGCAAAGATACTAGAGCTCAGAAATAAACTTTTCCATTATAAACAAGATTCTTTTTCCCGCAGGATGAACAGGCAAGTAATCCCTTCAGGAACTCTCCCAAGGTCAAACTACGCTAAAGAGTTACAGCAGGCCAAAATATGCACAGAGAAAGGACAAGAACATTTTGAAGATTGCCCATTTTTCACCAGTGAATGATTCAGATGCTTTTTCTTAGCATAGAGCTACAAACTAATTTATCACAGCTAACTAGTCCTCAGAGATGAGGTGCACTAGATGAGGACATCACCCTCAGCAGTGCACACCCTGACAGTATGAAGAGCACGCAAAAGGCAGAATTACAGAATGAAGAGGGAACAACAGAAGAGGGAACAGATTAAGGAGTCTTTAGTTCCCACTCATTCTCCATCTGCTGCTGCAACTCAGTCCCACGTCACTAGCTGCCAACTGCAGCTGTATGTCCTTTCTATGCTAGTCAGTCCAGTCCAGCTGCTACTCAAAGCAGTATCTACATCATCCACTCCAGAGCCTTCAAAAGTTAAGAGGGAGTGACCCATAAGGAAAAGAATGTGAAGGTTTTCCATACACCCCAGAGGAAAATTGTTTTTCTTCAAACAGCCATTAGAAATAACTTGTTTTCTGATGGAAATGGGTTTTAATAACCCATTGTTCATCTCTATATCAACGGAGAGACTGTATTGGCTAAGGTAAGCAGTATCATTCACAATAGATAAAAACCACCTTTATCTCCAAGACAAAAATACTTACTTTTTACACGTGCATAAAACAGATTGATTTAAAAAAAACAAGTTCTTTAATTTTCCCCCAGGTTTCTCTTATGAGACAATTCATCGTTCTTAATCAGGGATACTTACACTTCCAGATCAAGCAACTAAAACATTGCTTAATATATATTGATTAGTTAGGTTTATTCCTTACTGGATCTGACACAAGGAAAATGCTTCTAAAGCCAAGACATTTATTTAATTTTCTCTTATGGCTTATTGGAATTTACATAACAAAGCAGACATTTTCTATGCATCACTTTTCACATTTGTATGTAATTTTTTAATACATATATATGACTAAAGCTACATAGACATAATCTTTGCATGCTATTATGAGAGATGAATTGACATACGATACACTTAAGCAGAATGCAGAATTTTTTAAAACAAAAGGCTATTTTGCTTTTCATATCAGACTGAAGATTGCTCCCCCTCAGCCCATGAAAGCAAATGTAACCTTTCAGCAGGGCAGTATCAGTGCATCCATTAAGCCCAGAGATATCTTTTTATTTTGGGCAATACAGACATTCCAGCATGCATCAGAGTATCATGTACTTTTTGCCACAAAGGGATTGCAGATTCGGAATTAGCAAGCCCCTTTGCAACTGCTGGTAGAGGATAAAGATAACTGGCATTTTGTTCTGTGAGAAGATAAAGAGCCCAAGGAAGATTTTAAAATTAAGACCAAACCACGCAGCTCATCACAGTGTTACTGTTACTGAGTCCTCATGTGGAACCAGTGGGTCCCACAACAGGAGATGATGGCAGGATGACATCAACTCTTCCTTCACTAGTCTCTCTGCTTTGCAAGGGTGACCCTTTACCTGGGGTGGGGTTGAGACCAAAACTGTCATCTCATTTCAGGATGATTATCTCCCAGAATTATGACTAGAAATCCCTTAAATTACCCACATAAAACTTGACATTACAAAACTTTTCTAATGTCTCTGTTTCTGAACTACACGCTAGTTACTCATTCTCCTTCCAGCTGTACTATTGCTCCATTGAAACCCTCCATGCCTACATCTCATGACACAACTTCTTTGGATACCAGACCTTTTCAGGGGAGCACATCACTGGTAAAAAATATTCCAGGTCAAAGATACACACCAGTACCACAGGTTCCATGCCACACAGCCCTTCATAAACTTACTCAATCCCATCTTAACAGCAGTTATACAGCTACCCTTGTGCTATACATTAGAGATCAAAGCAGAGCAGGGTAAAAATCAGAATTGCCACAATTCAAGACAAGGTACTGTCCTTTACTTTTCTAAGCTGAACAGCACAAGCTTCTTCACCTGTATTATGTTGGGTTTTTAAAAAAGAAAAAAAAGTGGAAGTGAAGCCTCTGAGCAATGAGAACGGGTTAACAAGCACGGTCTGACCTCAGAACTACACGAGTATCTTGCCTAAGTGTTTCCACTGAGATCAAGGGCAGTGGTAGATGGGAACAGGAACTGCCCAAGTAGCTGAAAAAGCACCAGCTGAGGAAACAAGCTCTTTCCCAGCCCAGATTTCTGGAGGAAGTGGCCCAGGAAGTCACAGGACAGAACTGCAAGTATTTTCCAGCTAAACAAACCAAGTGCAACAACACGACTGGAGAACTGTAAATGCAGTACCTGTATAAAACAGTGAAGAAAAGTGACGTGGGCAACAAAAGACAGGTGGGTCTTAACTGTAAACAAGACTTCAACAGAGCAAGATCTCCTTGCGAAAGCTACCTAAAAATATGGAATTGGAAATGGCACAAAATGCCTCTGTCAAACAGGTCCTGCCAGGCTCACCCTATAACCAACTTTCTAGAATGATGCAGTTGATTCCTCTGGACTTCTGTAAAAAATATGAAACAATGTTGCATGGAATACCTGGAGAAGGTGAGAATTAACAGAAAGAGCAAGGTTTGCAAAGAATTTGGCTTAAGAGGAGAGATACATTGTTACAAGTGAAAGCATCAGGCAATGACATGGTCCCACTTAGCCCTGCATGGGTAAGTTGTGGGGTCAAAATTTATTAATTTTTTTATTAACATTATCACAAAAAGCAGGAGCATAATGGTAATATTTGGTGGTAACACTAAACTACAGGGCATATGCAACACAGGATCCTGAACACAGAAGAATCAAGCATGTAAGTATAAGAAAAGGAATTAAATTGGCATAAGATACAAGTACAGACAACTGGTGGTTCAGGGAAAAGGGCAGAGTTTGGAGACAATAGTCACTATGATCTCCCAACACAATGTGGTTGTGAATCCTAGGCTTTGTCAGAGATGTATTTCCAGTAAATACACAGAAGAATTTGTGCCATCCAGAAGGCTTCCTGTGGAATACTGAGAATGTAGAGATGAACAGAAACAAGAGAAGAGCATGTAGGATGACTGGGGGGAATAGAAACTCACCTCTGGCAGGACTACCAGCATTTGTCTCATCTAGTCTAGCAATATAAAACAGCAAAAGTGTCCACCTCAGGTACTGAACTCTCTTCCTTTCTCGTACTAAATGTCAAGAACAATCTAGACTTCAATATTTTGAAGTCATAAACTGGGAGACTGAAAACAACCTATATCTAAAAAAAAAACCCAAAACACATTTTCTCAAACATTATTTCTTTTCAGTTCTGAGAAAGTTATCTGGAATGTTAAGGCCATCCAAATACTGAAAATGTAATTGCCAGCAAAAAGGGTGGGAAAACAAAGAGCAGCTTATTATTCTCTTTGACTTCACCAGCAGTGGTGTAGGCAACACTCAGAAATGAAAACTCCGAACCCATGGTATGTACTGTAGGAGCATGTGGATCTCTGTGCTAGATTGCAGAAATTAAGAAAAAAAAAAAATCACCACTTCTTTGAGGTGACCTGTCAAGAAAATGATCAAATCTGGCAGCTAACGATTTGGATGTGTAAATATGTATAGAAAAATGTGCATTTATAGCACTGTTGATAACTAAGGGGAGCTAGGTGGACCTAAATAATGCTGGTCCCAGATAATTACTGACCAAAAAAAAACCCAGTATCAGCTACTGTTACACCATCTAAATAGCCCTACGCTGCTACCATTGATGCATGCTGCAACATCAAATATGTCCACTCTTAAACAATATTTCTTTTTTCAAAACAAAGCAAACAAAAAGTTTACTCATTGGCAAAGCACTGAGGAGGTCCTAGGGTAGGTTTGTAGTCCAGACAAATCACAAACATTCAAAGCATTTGGGAACTTACCATACTAAATTTCTGACAACAGTGCTTATGCCCAGAGGTGTATCTGTTGCTAAGAGCAAAGAATTTCCATCAATCTAGCAAAAGCATATACTTTGAAGCTGTACTCAAAAAGCTTTCAAATAGTCAGCTCTGCAGTGAGTAGAAATGTCTTACAATTGCACAGAAGAAATAAAGTACTTTCAAAAAAAATCGATGGAACGTGTTTTATTTGCTCTTGTATTTAGCCAGTTCTGAAATCTATTTCACTTATAGCAGGTTTGAACTACCAATATGAAGGGAAAAACATGCAATGAAAAGGTTGTAGGTCTTATTTACCTTTTTGTACGTCTTCTCCTCATTCAGCTTTCCAGCACTAATATCTCCATTTTCAGTAATAGACGACATCTAATAACAGAAGCTTAAGTTTTGAAAAAAGCAGTTGCTTTAGAAAAGCAAGTGTTCAGAAAACGTCATACAATTTGCCATCCATTTTTTGCTACATTCAAACCTTTTAGAGGACAGCAAGTCACCAAGATCAGTGACATATCTAGGACATTCCTAGAATGATTTTCCAGGCAGACTAAAAGGACAGCACTGCCCCAGGAATATGTCAAGCACATGATCGATTCTACACAACCCTTTCTTTCTTTTTCCCCACACCAGTATGCAGGTCTGCAGGAAGACACTGCAGTGAAATCTTGCTCCATCAGCAGACTGCATGAGATGATCTTGAAAGGTATGATGATGTGCAAAACTATGAAGCTCGTGAGCCAGGTATTCAGTGGCATGTCTCAGAGGTCCAAGGCCTTTGGCTGCACTGACATGCTGTATCTCCTCAAAGGAGCAGGTAGATATTTGACATTGTATCTTATCATGGCTGTAAAGCAACGCTAGATCAAGAATAAACCTCTAAGTAAGAGATCACTTGGGTCAGACACTCTAAGTGTGGCCGCCAAAGTGAGTAAAACAAAAAGCTACAAGGACGTGTTTTAAAATCACTCTAGATTTTGCCAACACTTTCACAACAGAAGTATACATACCCTTATGAACAACAGGACAAGTCATCTGGAGCTGAAAGCAAAGATCAAGCCATTCATTGGTGTTAATGTCTTCCAGAACCTATTAAAAGAAAAACCTGTTATCACTATGCCATCACAGATTTACATCTCGTTGAATAGCTTTAGATTTCCTGTTTCTATTATTCTTCATCCCAAGCCAGAATCCAGCTACAAGTGATGCTGTTCAAGAATCACTTCAAGTAACTTGGTTACTAATGAGTCATTTAAGGTACTTAGAAACTATCAGTATTAGACAGGATAGAATCAGTGCAGTCTAATTTCCCTTTGCCCTAGATATTTCACTACTGTGGCACAAGCAACCCTACAATAAAACATTTATGTAGAACAGTAGACATACGTGCTCTGGAGTGTTGGTTGTTACATGCCGTCTTCCATGAGGACTTTAAAAATTAAATACTAAACCTTATAATCTCCACTTACTTGGGATAGCCCATTTTTTATTCCACAAAAGCCCAAAAGATAAGCAATAGAAGTGACGGTTTGGGGGACTGCATGCTGAATAGTCACAGATAACAAATAAACTCATTTTGGAGTTTAATAAACTCTCCCTCCCATCTTCCACATCTGTTTTCAGCCACATCAGTAAAGCTATTCTTCAATTTAATTTCTCAACCACATCCGAAAATCTCATTTGTCTTTAATCAGTACAAATAGCATCTTGTAAATAACTAAAAATTGATTTTAAAAAAATAATTCCTAGGCTTCAATCACTGAATTTAATTTTCCAGTAATCTGAAAAGTATACATAACACCACTAAAAAAATCTTTGCATAAAAGCCTTCAAAACAGTAGTTTCCTCCTCTTCAGAGAACCAGACTATTAATTGCATCTGAGGGAAAAAAAAAAAGGGGACAACAAAGAGAAACCTGGATTTTCTGAGAACAAAAAACTGCCTCCCTAGAAAAACCTCTTCTAGTGTTACTTACCACTATTTTCCTACTGCAGCTAGCTACATTCTTTATTGCAGCCTTCATGCAATTAATCTATCTTAATCAAGAATTCCTTTACTTGGATATGCATTAGCATCATCCTACAGATCACACTCCTACTTAAAGGCAATAACTCAGTTTTGGTAGCTTTTAAAAGTGTAGTTTATCTAGCTTACCTATATTCACACATTTAATATTAATTAACAACAATTCATGCTTGTAACTTTACCAGTACATGAACACAGACACCACGAACTTGTGTTAAAACAGCTTACGGGGGGCAAGAAATGTCATTTTTATCACTAGGAGGAAGACAGTTTAATCAACTGAACCCTGGCTAAAACCACCCAAAAAGCCCAAATTGTTGTTCCACACACACACACCTAAGACTATCGATATAATAAGATGTTCTACTGCTCCTAAAACTTCCTAAAATATGATCATACATACTCAGCAAAAGCCAACTATGAATGCAACATGGGAACTTTCTTTCGGTAAGAAGTTAGCTGAAGAAAACACTCAGGCACAGAAGAAAACGCTGTTTGTTCCCAGCATAGTCAGGCAAATTACTCAAGAATACTTCATTCATGTGAAAATACAACCCTGTAATCCTGCCAAGGATAGAAAAACAGACAATGAGATCCCAAGTTCAGTAACTACCAAGTACAAAACCTCATATTCCATGAAGAAAGTAATTTTTTCCTATCTATGCCAGTTTATTTCATTCCTAGAGGCATCTAGAATAGAATTATTTTCGTTCTTAATCTTTTGAGAAACAGAGCACACAGCTCTAACTCAGCTGGGGTTGTGTTAAACATCTTGCAACATCTCTGCTGTGACAAGTGTCTCCTATTCCATGCTAATAACTTTTTGCAAAGCAAGTATTACTTTGTGTATTTTCTCCCTGTTCTGCAGCTACTGAAACACTACTGGGTGCCTTCTCAACGTGCTTTATATCATGCATAGCAAGAGCTACTGTCTCAGTTCTGCTGAAGTTTAATAGTATAGAGACAGGTCACAACTTACAGTCTTGGACCCACTTCCAGGCTAAGCTACAACTACTTATTTATTGATTACAATAGCAGGAAACTACCATAACTAAAGCATTGGATCTCTGCATGTATCTGACAAAGGGCAGGCTCACAATAAAGTAATATTTGGGGGGCAGGGGGAGGGCGGTTAGAGGAGAAAAACATTCAGCCTCAAAAATACTGTAGGTAATCAGTGAACGACTGGGTTATAATATCTCCTGTTTAGATTCTCGGACACCACACATCCTACCTGATGACAAAAAAGAGAACTATTAAAGTCCAGTAGAAATTTAAAAAGTATTTTTCCCAAATGCTCTTGAAGAGTTAATGTTTTGGTCACAAGTCTTATTCGCAGCAAAAACCAGTGTGACCTGTTCAGCTCCTGAGATGCAAGTCTACAGCCTTCGATTCCAGCTTTCTGCTCAGAACATCTCCTTGTCCTAAACGCAGACTTAAAACAACCACACCTACTCAATATATACTTCAACCTTTAAATGAAAAAAAAAAAATCTATGTTTTACAGTTCAGTTTCTCACACTGGGATTGTTGAATCGTATGCTTCTTAACTACCACAAACTGCAATTTCCATGATTCTGGGGAAAAAGTGCCATATGCGTTTTCCTCTAAAACTGCAGGTGTGCCTTTTTAATTTCTCTGCTTTGCCAGAAGCCCACTACATCAGTACTATCCTGCCCACCATGCAGCTGGATTTTTGAGAACTGAGGTGACAGACAACAACTGCAAGCTTCCTACCCTGCTCCTCTTTTTTGTTCTTGAATTTTAAATTGCATTTTCCTTATACAGCAAAATTGCACCTTTTATTGACAGCACAAGGCATTCATTTTGCCAGATTATAAGTTAACTATTTTTACACAACCGTAATTGCTTAGGCCCCGTTCACAGGAATAGGTACTGGTACTAACACTTGAATGGCCTTTCAGCTCAATTTCAAGTGAACTTTAGAAATCCCACCAACTTCAGTGAAAGCCAACATCCATGACAAACACTGTCATTAGGTTCCTACAGGCCTCATGCATTAATTCATCCAACTAAAGATTAGTTCTGCCTTCTTAACATTATCAGGAAAACAATACTTGTTTGAAGAATGTATTTCTTAAATTATTTATTTAGAAAATTGTCTCTTAAAAGCACTGATGAAACATGCTATTTAGGAATCACATTCCAAATACAAGCCATGTAACTTCTCACTACAACTGTCCCGCTTTGTCCAATAGTTAAAACTGTATCTTTTTTCCTAGCTTTTGTGAGAGATATCTCCCCAAGTGTACTGCTGGGAGGCTTCTACAGTGGCTAGTACATTCAGAAAAAGAAATCTCATCTGAAAGAAAATGTATTGCTATCTTTTCACCTGGCATAATCTATGATTTTAAATACAAGGAATAAAAAACAAACACAAAGTAAACCAAAATGACACGTAAAATTTTCCAGTGGGGACAGGGAGAATCCTAGAAGTTAGAGAACGCAGGAAGTAATTATATCTGTTTAAGACCAACAATACACAAGTAAAATAGATTGTTTGGTACATATTTTTCATCTTTAAGAGTCTGAAACACACAATTGGATTTTTAGGAAACACTGGGGTTTTTTTTGTAAGTGAATGCATTGGGATGGAATATACAATTTTGGAATTAATTCAGAAATTTGGTTCTCATATTTGTGCATTTCAGGTAACCCGTTTATTAGAGATAGCCACTTTCTCATCCTTAAACAGTTCTCTTCCTCCAGGAAGACACAAAACCCCCAAAATGGGGAAGCTGACTCCTCAGAAAAGCACATAGAATCTCCTATTAAATTCATACCAAGGAAACTAAGTCAGCACCAGACAAAAAATGGAGATGATTAGAATAATCATTTTATCACTCCTAAGTAACTGGAAGTTTTCAACACAAGACTGTATTCTTGACAACGGCAGTTCATCAGCACTACATGCAAAGATGTTGCCAGGCATTTCCAATTCTATAAACAGCATTTATAGTGTGTTCTGTTAAAAAGAGTCATCAAGTTAAATTCCTTGGTAGCCCTTGTCACTACTCTGTTACAACTTTAAAGCAGCATCTTTTAATACAACTGCGAAAATCACAGCCATTTCATTTACTGCGAAACTCACTTCTACTGGTAAGATTTGCCTGGTTACACTTTCCTTGTGGTAGTTGTGAAAGTAGCTTGACAAGTTAGTTCTCCAATTCACTAAAAGGACTTGCAGATCTATATGGCAACATGCTTCCATCAAACCACTTGGGGGACAGTCATACACTGATTTCAACTCCAATGTGAAACTGGAAATCTTCATTACACAGTGACACGGGAACATGAAAAACTTCTAAACGAAAAATGCTCCACAGCGGAAAAAAACCCCATCAACACATACTCATACTTGTCCTCTTGTGATCCCCACCCCCTGCCCCAAGTGCCCTAAAACCATTCACAGTATTCTTGGAGCTATGGGAGAGCAGCTCCAAAATCAAAAGTTACTGATAATGCTAATTCCCCTACTTCCTTGGGATGACCAAGACTGGAGCTCACACCTTCTCAGGCACTGAACAAACTTCTCTTGCAGATCATACATTTATGAAGTCTCTCTCCCATCTGGATTCTCTGCCACCTAATACAATATGTACATCAGCACTGGCTTTCCCAATTAGCTATCATCTCGTCTATTTTTCTATGAAACTTGCTGGCACTCTGGACCACTGCCAAATTTAGTTGAGAAATTTAGGTCAACCAGAACTGATAATAGCTTACCCTTCCATCTCCAGCAGAATTAGAACAGTAGGATTATTTGTAAGATTATTTGCAAAAGAAGGGGCTCAGGACACACATACAAATTGCATTCATACATCTTGTTTCCATAGGAAATCAATTTAAAAATATCAGCATACTGGGTGTCCCTGGGAATAGAATCAGAAGAAGGGATCTCAGAGGGTTTTTTTGTGTTGCACTGTGTTCAGGACAGTCAGGAAGGAGTTGAATTGTTAACATCAGGTGAAAACTGTGACTTAAATTGCTTTTATTACATTTTAGCTTCTTTACAGAGCTTTTCTTTACGCTTTAAAAGAATGCCGACTATAATTTTCATTATTTAATTGCCTTGATTCTGAGGCGACCACGTAATGCAGAGTGGTGTTTAGGAACCTGCAAGCATTGCTAGGCAGATACGCAGATGTAAACAAGTGAAAGGAAGCAAAACTTGGCATCATGCACAGAGTAGGAAAAGAGGCAATACATGAAACATCCTACAGCTTTCTCAACAGTCATCACAAGTTAAGCCCCCCTCTCCAAAAACCTTATGTCAGTGAACATTCTTTGTACATGAGTGTCTGGACAGTTGCATAGCCCTCAAGTAAAAACTGAGGTAATGAATGTGGCCACTTAGTTGTAAGAAAATATATACACAGTTCAGCTATTTATTTTTCTTCAACACCACCCCCCCCCTTTTTCTTTTTTTTTAATAATATCCCAGACACTAGTCTGTGGAACAGATTCACTTCTTTATAGCAGAAGTCATGTAGCCATCTAAGATCAAGCATACCTGGATGTCCTCATACCTGAAATATCCAAGGAGTAAAAGCTAGTATATATTTTTAAACCAATATATCCTGAGAATGAAGTAAATGTTTACATATAGCAATGTCCTGGACAATCATCGGAAATTCTGAAAAAGCTTCAAATTTGAAAAACTTTTTTCCTCCATGAATTTTCAAATTCAGAACTTTGACCTGACAGTCTTTAATCTATCCAATTCCTGTAATGCCTGTTAGCCTATTCAACCTCTACTGTAAACTGCTGTGACTTCCGCTCTTCCCAGAAGAGCTGAAGGATCTTTTACGTCTTTCCAGACACCAACTGTGAAAGCAGAGCAAACTTTTTACTGAATTGTAGATACCACTGATTTATCCTGCTAAAAAAAATAAAAATAAAAAAAACCCAACTATCTTTTCTGCCTATCTGGCAGAAAAAAACCAAACCATAGTATGAACTGTAAAGAAGAGGGAGAAAAGAGTGAAGAAAAAAAGAATGGCTAGGTCTGTTACCTTGGCAAGTTCCATGGCCCCCGCAACTGGTTATGGAGATTTTAAGAGTGACTAAAAGTCAAACCTGCTGAGAGAAATTTATGATAATACTGTAATAGTTGTTGCATTAGTGAAAAAGGGAAGAGGTTGGTCTTGCTAATTCTTGCTAGGATGAACAATTTCAGGGTGAACAGCTGCACCGAGCTAAAGAAAGTAGATCAGAAATTGTATAGGCTGTTATGCCAAGTTAAAAAAAAAAAAATAAAAATTGATTATTCCTAAGACAACCCTGCTCATGTTGTCCAGTTTCAAGCCCTGATTAGCCTATAAATCTAATCACTTTTTTATTTTGCCTCAAAAATAAGAGGGAGATGGAGATCACAAGCAGTACACAAAGTGATGAAATCTAAAGTAAAATGGAAAAAAAAAAATCTCCTTCTCCTGGTCTTCACAATAACATCAGGACAGCACAAAGGCTACAGAGAAAGCAGCAAGCAACAAGCATCACAAAACTGCCATTCAGGCTGTTCACCTAGCCTAAGTCACCTCAGCTGTTCACACCACCTTTATTTACCTAGCTTAATAACACACACTGGTTTCAGTGCCCTGCCAGATGTTTTAGGCTCTCAGTAACTAATCCAAGTACAATGCTAAGATTCTGATACTGTTTGATTTCTACAGTGACTCCCTATTTCCTGGAATATGGCACAGTACTTGCATTTTTTTAAAAAAAGTGGTAATAGGAGTACCAATTATTTTTTTTTAGTTTGTAGGCTGAATTTGAAAAGTAATTTATCAGTGTTATTTATGTTATAAACTATATATGTTTATATTGTAATGCTTTGATTTACTGCCAGAAGTGTCAGATTGCCTATCCTCCTCTTTTAGCTTTCAGAAAGGGAAAACAAGTAAAAAGGTAGAACTTCAGCAAATATCACCTCCATCAAAGTTTACAAATACTCAGAATATAGTCTGATTACCTGGGAGATTTGACAACTTAGAAGAGTCCTGCCATATTCCATTTAAAGTGGTACTCTTAGTGCATTAACCTGTTCTCTGAGGTGAAACAGACTACAACTGTAATATCCAGAGTCACAGAAACAGCCACAACAACAGCACAAGTTATAGCTACGTATTTTATTTTCTGTAGCAAACCACATTCTTTGTTTTGAAAATAAGCTGCTGTGATATTTCAGACAGAAACTTCCTTACAACAATGGAAATCAAACTGCAAATTTATTAGAGGAATCAAAGTTTACAAGTCCTTGGAAACATAGCATACTGTGCTCCTCCAATAAAACACATGCCTTTCCATTTGTAACTTCTGTATTTTTTAAATTCTGCATCTCACAGATAACTTGAAAGCCCTCTAGAAAGAGGTGGGTTTGTTTTTTGTTTTCCCCCCTCCATGAATTTCCAAATTCAGAGGTTCATTCTCAGAGTCTTAAATCTTGCTCTTCTACTGATTATTAGCCTATTTAACCTCAACTGCTGTGTCTTCCATTCTTCCCAGAAGCACTGAAGGATCTCTTACGTCTTTCCAAATACCAACTGTAAAGCAGAGCAAACTTTCTACTGCATAGTAGATGGTGTTCATGTATTAAGAACTATGGGTCTTTTCCAAATCACTGATCCCAGACCAGCAATCAGAAAGAACAAACATTTGATCCCTGACATAACTGACGTCACATTGTGTATTTTGCAGAAACTGCTAACAGGCCCTCCTTTTACAAAGTGAAATGGCCTCATTAATTCCTCATTATTTTGTAACAGATTGAAAGCATACAAAACAGAAAGCCATATTTGTACATAGTCAAATAAGACTTCTCAATTCCTACTTATGTTTCATAACTGAGATTTCATGTGCCAACAACAGTAGCTTTTAGAAGACTAGCAACCTTTCTGTAAAGCCAACCAGAGTTAAAAACTAATAAAAATTGTGAAGATGGGGTTTTCTTTGAAACAAGTGAGAGAAGGAAACCTCTGCACACTATATACAATAGAAGAAAATAGAAGTTACAGTAGTATCACAGTGAAGGGCACAGGTAGAAGACATTGCAGAGTCCAGAATCAGAGCTCTGCTCCATTACTTCGGCAGCTTTGATATGGCAATGGTCCTAATGTTGCTAACACATACCAAACATTGTGCTTTGAGATAACACCACCACATAATGCATGCTGTCCAACAAAATACTGTACCATGTTGCAACAAATGGTTGATTAAGAAAGCAAAAAGTACAATTAGAGGGAAAATTCTTCCATATTTGCCTTTGACGGTACATGCAAAATTGAACGACAGGGATCACGTAATACAGTGGTAATGATTTTTGGAAGGAAGCAAGGCAAGCTGCATCACTCACATAATTGGTAGGTAAGATCCAAGTGGAATCAAGTCTCATAGACCAGGAAAAGGAGGTCAGTGGAAGTTTTACTTACTTTTCTAAAGGAATGACACAAACAGAGGTGCATAGAATCCCACCTTGCTGTGCAGGGAATATACAGAAAAAAGGAATTTGGTCAAACCAACAACTTTAGCAGTCTGAAACTCCAGAGATAGTCATACAAAAAAACAGAAAGGAAAATAGGTCAAATAGATAAGGCTAAGTATAAAAAGCATAGAGTGAACACACAAGATCAAAAGCAGAAAAGCACAGAACAAATTACTATGACAAGAAATCTGTATGAAACAAGAACTTCACAATAGTTATAATGCTCTATTTTGAGACATTTATCTTTTCTCTACTCGTTCACCTTTTTCCACCTCAACAAAATCAGCCCTATTATATTTTTCTTTACCAACTCAAAATTGCTATGCAAACATAACTTTACAACAGAAGCACCTAATGAAGAAAGATAATAGAAATTATTTGCTTAGAAGAACATTCCAAAAAAGACTGTTGACTGGACAACACACAAAAGCTGCTGTTAAAATAATTCACATGCACTAAAATAGATGGCATAATTTGTTCATCGGTTCTCCACAGGCAACTTGTAAGTGAAATGCCACTGGGAATAATTCAGCCAATTAGCATATAATTAATCACAACGAAGTTTGCAGAAGGACATGCTGTGGAAACACTGAGCTCAGTGCTGGAGTGGATTATCACGATCTTCAAGTTCTCTATGCTTTCTTAGCCTAGATCCTGAAAGTATAACTTCTGTACATACAGCTTTTACTGAACGCTAGCCAAGTTAAGCTTTTCAGCAGCCAGATTATCTAAGAAATTAGTCTTCAAAATCCCGTTTTCCTCTCTATTTGAGGACCCTTCTATACAGCTGCAAAAAGATAGTTGAAGAGCGGAACAGACTACCTGGGAGGATGTGATAGGCAATACTGGAGATTTTTTGACATTTTAGACAACTGTTTTAAATGTAGTTGGTACTGTATCAAAGGAAGGGAAAGGTCTGGACACCCTGTCATGATTCCTCCTGGTTTCCACAATATCACCATCTACCACTCAGGCTGTATATCTGCAACAATTTCAGTTGATCCAAGCTGGTGCTGCTATGGTCCTGCCTTCCAAGAACACATTCACTAGCATCCTTATTATGGCACCAGTGCTCCTCAGGCCCCAGGAAAACTCACCTGGACAATTAAACTAACAAAAAAGTAGCCTACCAAAGAGTAATAATCATAATGGAACTCCTCACAATAGCAAGCACAGCTTTTACATGGACTCCCCTGAGATCAAGAAGAAACTTGGAAGGGAATGAGGAAGGTGATGCAACATGTCAGACCTTTAGCCCACGTCAAATGAGAGATCGATTGTCTCAGTTATTTCAATCACTCACATACTTCCACATAATCTCAGAGTTGCAAGTCCACTTGTGACAAAAACAGGAAGCAAGACTGAGAGACGGAAAGAAGCGTTAGCAGCACTGCCCAGTGGGCTGGGCAACAGCACCAGAACTAAGCTCGAGATTAGCTTGGGGGATATATCTACAGTAACACACGGCTAAGGTTAGGTTCCCAAATGTATATTTAAACAGCAACTTGTTTTTCAGGGGCCTAGTTTGTGTGAAAAGTAAGGTCACTCAAGAATGGATATAGAAGACCAATGTAAGCACGAAATTTGAAAATTATGTCTAAATTCAGATGAGAGACACTTCAAGTTACTGTACTGAATAACGAAATCCATCATGATTAATTAAAAAACCCCCACTATTTTCCTTCAGGAAAGTTAAAATTGCAGTTAGTAGAAGTTTTCCTTGGATCCCTCCAACTTAATTTTACATAGAATTTAACAAAAAGCTCATTTTATTCTTGAAATTGATTTAAAAAACCTCTCTTGTACCTTTCTCAGCACAGAACAACTCCTACATCACCAAAATTCCTTTCATTAGATTAAGAGCTCTCAGTTTCCTATAGAGCAAGAAAGAGACGTTTCCCAAATCACTTGCATAGCTATGGAAAAGGAGACCGTTACCGCATTTTATGAAATGCCCTACTAAGCACAGAAGTTGGAAACTTCTTGGTTTAAATTCGCTTTCTAACATGTTTCTTTTTAAACTACAGAGACAGCTTCAAGGGACAAAAAAATTTCAGCAGCTGTGTCAAACACGAGTAGTTAAAAAAAAAAAAGTAATGCAATAAAACAAAATTCTGAAACCAATTAAGAAAGAATTGCTCAGCATGTAAGGAAATAGTGGCCATTTGTCATAGCTGCTGTCTAGTTGTCAAACAGAGGCAGCCATTTGACAGCCAGTAGAGTAGAACTGCACAACTAAGTGCACCAAAAGAAGTGTTATTATTTTTAAAAAATTATTGCATTCTCTGACCATGTGGCTGCTTAAATGTAAAGGTTACTACTGCCCTTATAAGGAACCGTATACTTCTGTTCTCCAAATCAGTCCTTGATGGGCAGACCAGAATGAGCAACCGACTACTTTTTTGCCTGACAGCAGCATGACAGTATGCTGAATTTGGCACTCATCTGAAATTACGAATATACTCGTAGTATACTTTTAGAAACAAAACCACATCAGCACATGTAACTACCCTACTGACATTAAGAAACATGAGGTATACCTTGGGAAGAAATATGTACAGCTGTTTTAAGGTATGGAAACCTAGCCACAGAATTTTTGAATGGTGATACAAATGTTTTCAAATGAACATTTTAAAATAGTTATTTACAGCCAAATGATATAAGCAAATTATTTTCCAACAGTTTTTCACTTTCCAAACCAAACTGAAAAACCTGTCCCTGAACATTTTTGGCAGCAAGAAAATAAAATGAAGTCATTACTAAATATTTTTGCCAGTTTCAAAACACTCCGTTATTTTTTAGATTTGGTTTATACTCCATATTAATTGCACCAATATGAATATTTTCGTATAAAAAAGCCACAAGTTCATAAACAATTTATAAGCACACCACAGTCTTCCTCCCCAGGAAGTTCTCCGCAAATGGTTAGCTGTTTTTTTTTTTTAAAATAATCTAGCTGGAAATATCATGGGAAAATTCAAAATCTTAAGTTAGCACTACAAGCAAAGGATACACCTGCACGTAAATCAGCTTTTCAATAATAATAAAAAAAGACAGTGAACACAATGACTATGGGACTTAAAACAAAAAGGAGACAGCTCTCCACCAGCAACAAGACCAAGCAGTGGGTGAGCACTTTGTAGAAGAACCATACACAGCCTGACACCACTGAATTTTAAAGAGAACAGACCAGAACCTGCCAGCTCTTCTAAGGAAAAAAAAGTGCAAGTTTTCCCACAAATGAAAGAGGTCTCTGAATTCTTGAGAGGCCTGAATAAGAATATCCTTCCTTCACACAGAAGCCCTCTGAAACACTATCCACACCTCTCAATGCATCATTATAACTGGGTTAGAAGCATCATTATGACTAGGTTAGAGAAGGCATACAGTGTCATCTGTAAGACAGTTAACGGCCTACAGCATGTTTTTTTCAAAAGGTAAAAACACATCTTTCAGCATTTAGAAAGAAAAAAAAAATTAATCACACTTTTTGCCTAATGCATACTGCTTTATGAATCATTAACTATAAAGAGAACAAAATTCCAACAAGATAAGATATAATCACTGGCTATGAACATTATACAGTTTCCATGAACTAAAATGAGGAAAAAAAAAAATCAATTAAATCAATACGTTCTCACAGAACCAGAGTGTTCCTATGATTTAAATGATACAATGTGATACTCCACTTTGTGATATGCCTTACCTGGCATTAATCAGCTGGAATGCCTGATTAAATAAGTTTAAATACCTTTTTCAGCCTATGATTTTACCACTTATTGGGTTGTTATTCTGAACAGCACATAATATTTAAGTGTACTTATAGAAAATTGCCTTTCAAAGGTTGTCATTAGCAGCATGCACTCACTACCCCCTGAACCTCTCGGTTTTGTGTTTTGTTCTGAGGAATAAGCAGTCTGAAGATCAGCTAAGTAAGAGAAAAGCGACACTCATTAATATTTTGGACTAGCTAGCTATGCTTTTACTTCATAGCAAATAAAGAGACCGGTCTTCAGTTTTGCTTGCAGTACGATAGCATTACAAGACCACAGAACTGCAGCTCACCTGTAGGACCACCAAACAAAGGCCAAGAAAATAGTCAGACAAATAAAAGCCAGCCAGACTACCCTGCATGCTTACACCGCTCCCCCCACCATCATTCTAGCAGCAAGGATGGCCACAGGACAGACAGAGATGGCCCCGTCATTGCAGGAGCTGGTGCAGCAGAAAGTCACAAAAATGGTCATGGTGGTGTGAATGGCTTTCTTGCAGAGCACTGTACTATCCAAATGCTTGTAAGAGAAGGCCGTTAGTTTAGTAAGTGGATTAGGAGAACTGCTAAAAATCTTTACTGAGGTGCTCTGGCTGGTGTGCTTGTGTATGTGTGCAAGTTAGTGTATATACATGAGAGAGCGACAGAGAGGAAGGCTAGACACTGCAAGATGCCTCACAAGGCCAGACTGAAGGCGCTGTACCACAGTAAAAGAGAGTTGCTGTTAACTAGCAGTGACTAACACTGGTCTGGCATAAAAGCCAGAAAAACTGGACACTATCCACATCTCCTTTCAAAGCAAACAGCTTTCAGCAGAAAGCACTGGTTTGGAGATAGAGGTCTAAGCTTGCATTTTTGCTCAAGAGGATGAAGGAGTTGCCAGGGTAATGCTAAGTCAGTCTATGACAGAAAAAGACACATGGCCTTAACCCAGCAGCTGAGGGCAAACCCACTCTCTCCTCACCGGGGTAAAGCAGAAGTCCTGCTTTTTGGTAGACCTTCACTTCGGAGTCTCTCTGAATCATGTAAGTAAAACCAAGGTTTTCTAATTAAAGAACCCTTGATTACTTGCTCTACCAAACAATTTGCCTGTGTCAGTACACCTGTCTCTGAACAACCTCTTGCATCAATGCAGGTCCAAAACTCAGCCAGAGTGGTCTCTGCACAGGTTTGGAAGGATCTCCTTCCATACCACCATGTTTAAGGTAGCACAGGTGTTGTCCCAAAGCAGAACTCTGCAAAACAGAAACTACAGTTTCCAACAGCTGACACATACCAGGCTGGGTGGATAGAAGGGGAATCTATAGGGGTATTTCATACCTGCATGGCACGTGTATCTGTGAAGGTGTGCACCCTCCTTTGCTCAGAAAGCAGCCAAGGCTATTGAAACCCCATCTCTCTGGCTAGCTTTCACTTGGCTCATTTCCTTTGCTGCGTTTGTGTCCTCGCAGCAGGAAGAAAAGTAGAATTAGCTGAAAAGCATACTTTCTTTCACTTTGAAGACCTTCATGCATAGAACAGACAGGAAGGGTCCAAGTGAACACAGCGAGCAATTTGGGATGGGGAACAAAGAAAAAAGGAGAAAAATAGAGAGAGACACTCAGCAAGAGATCATGCACAGGTGAACTGGAAGGAAAGGAGGAATGGGAAGAACCAAAGTAGCAGGGAAATACATGTTAATAGGAAATACATGAACAGGAAAGGCTTTCTGCTTTGGTCTATTAAAAACAGGCCTTTAGTGCCATTAACTTTGAATAGTGAAAAGGATACTCGGGAGGGGAAAAATAAATAAAAAAAAAGGCAATAAACAGCTGATAGTATAAAGTTACGCAGTAGGGAGGACAGCAAAGAAAACAAGCTTGATTTTTATCCCCAGGGTGACACAGGTATTTTTGTCCCAAGATATAGAAAGGTCAGATCACTGTGAAGCATAGATACATACATTTATCTCACAGAAAGGGCTTGAGACATTCAGTCCTGTCCTGTTTGGCTGTTGCCAGGTGACTACTACCTATAGAAAATGGCATCAATCCATGGTCAAGCTCAAGGAGACAGACTAAAGCAAACCAACCAGCCAAACCCAAAGTGCTGTAGAGTTTAGCTGCAGAGGCAACCATTGTAATTTGCTCCTGTGCTGCACAAAAGCTTGAAGAGATGTACCGGCAAAGGACCATCGGAGAGGGCTTGTGCAAACAAACCAGAACTGGCTTGTGCAGAAGCCTGTTATGGGTCAGCAGACCTGAGCAGCTTGCTACAGTAAATCACGTTTGCTTACATCAAGCTACTGTGAAAAGAAAGGATTGTCCTGCCTTGGCTTCATCACTTTCAGATATTTACTGCAACTATTATTAGGTGCATCACAAATACAGACAGAAATTTAGTCTTCATATGCAGTGAAAATTACATATATACATACTTTTTTTTTCTCTCCACATTTTCTTTTACTATTTGGTACTAACCTGCAGCTGGTGTCCCTGTGTAAGGTGTGATTTTTATTACCCTTAACTGTGCACATCAGTGCACAACATTGCAATCCCAAACTCTTAAACAGGATTTTTACTTACACCATATGTTAGTCACAGTGCTGTTATGAAAAATAGTTGCAGTTTTAGACAGCTAAACAGAGAAAAATCAGAGTCCCACACACCTCTCTTGAAAAGTTTGGAGTCTTTATTAACTCTTCACACCTCTACTATCAAGCCTCCTAATCTTCTTTCAGTAGGCAGCTGAGTATCACTGCCTTGAAGACAACCACTTTCTACCCTTTTCTGCTACCATTTCTTTAATTAAGGGGGAAAAAAAAACAACCCACAAATGAAACCACCCAGCATATATAAGTACCTTTTAGCCACTGCATAGTTTGGTGCATCTCTGTGAGGAATACATCAAGTACAGCAATATTTGCAGATCGATCAGTCTAAACTATTACCCATATGCATAATTTTGGCTAAAGCAAAAGCAATCATACAAAGAATTCTGGTACCAGCAAATCAGAGCAAAAGGATATAATGCTTCAGTTCTATAGCTTCATAACCAGATGAACCTCTACAAAAGCACACAAATATACTGAAGAATTCAGCAAGATATTAAACACTTCTGGTTTTTTGCAGTACATGCTGTCAATATTAAGAAACATCCTCCTGCATGGTTATTTCAAATATATTGATCTTTTAAGTAGGAGATGCTGGTAAAGCATATTTTAAAACCTTGTCAAGCAACTAAGGTTGCATTACTGTCCATATTTGTGATGATCCTCCAAATGGTGTTTTACCATGCAAAACAGACAGAATTGGAAGCATAGTGCACAATGTTCTGTAGCAGAAAGTAACATTTGCATCCAGAAAAAAAGTTTTCTGCTTGCATACTCTCTACGTGGGATGATTTGATGGTTACAAAATGAACATCTGAGCTAAGGGAAGCGGTCAAAGAAGCAAGACGTGAACCCGTACTTATTTTGCAAAAGTTCTGTGTCACACTGTTCTTGCAAACTGAACAAAGACATGTTTCAGCTTCTTTCCTAGCTGTTACCAGAGGCCAAAATCAGCCTCCCAGCGATGAGAAGCACAATCACAATAAACCTGGAAAGGCTTAAATGAGTGAAATTACTTCTGCAATGTTTTTTGATAAGAGAGCCTTTACCACATACATCTAGGCCTCACGTACTATTTTCCTCTGTCATTATACCATGCAAAAATAGATCACAGATTAAAGAGAACAGAGAATGCAAAGGTTGCATGCATAGTATTTTTCGTCTTTTAAGTCACGTACAAGTTTAACTATAGGCCCTGACAAAGAAAAACACTATTGTGATTTACCTGCATTTACATCTCACAGCCACAATTTCAACAAATAGCATTCATGTGCATAGCCGTTTATAATTACAGGAGGAGTCCACTTCTTGTACTTTTGCACAGACCTCAGTCACACGCTGCCTGTTGCAAGGCCTGAACAGGAAACACCGCACTCAACATGCAGTGCTTGAGCCCTCTGTTCCTTGTCCCACAGAAGAAGGGACACCATGCAGAAGCCTGAATTTTTCCTCACAGTGCCTCATTCTGGACACTATTACATAATTCCTAACTACAAGCATGTCATTCATCAGGTTTGTTCCTTCAAGTGCTCACTGAAATTGTTAAAAGGGGATTTTGCAGAGTGCCATTTCCTATTCAACATCTGGACTATCTTGTCATGTCAACTGATCCATACTCAGAATCACAGGCGTTGGAAGGGACCTCTGCAGATCATGTAGTCCAACCCCCCTACCAGACCAGGTTCACCTACAGCAGGTTGCACAGGATAGCGTCTAGGAGGGTTTTGAAATGTCTCCAGTGATGGAGACTCCACCACCTCTCTGGGCAGCCTGTTCCAGTGCTCTGCCACCCTCAAAGGAAAGAAGTTCCTCCTTGTGTTTAAATGGAACTTCCTATGGTCACGTTTGTGCCCATTACCTCTTGTCCTGACACTGGGCACTACTGAAAAAAGACTGGTCCCATCCTCCTGGCACCCTCCCTTTAAGTATTTATAAGCACTGATGAGATCCCCTCTGAGGCTTCTCTTCTCCAGACTAGAAAGACCCAAGTCCCTCAGCCTCTCCTCATAAGAAAGGTGTTGCAGTCCCCTAATCATCTTTGTAGCCCTCTGCTGCACTCCTGCTACACAATGTCTAGCATAATGTCTAAATTCCACCACTAAACTATACTAATGCTCTCAGGATAACTTGAAAGACATTTGGTTTTTTCCATTTTGCAGCTTGTTGTTATATCATTCTTACCAGGAAAACATGTCTTTGATAATAAAGGAAAATATACAGCATGATCTTTTCCCCCCACCCTCAAAACTCTGTGTCAAATGAAATTCGTTAGTATTTTTGGACATGAAGATAGTCCATAAATACATTCCGAGTAGGCTTTTTGTGTTAAATTTGAGGTGTGAGTCCAAGAACTGCCTTTGCAGCTCATTAAATCAACGTCATTTTGTCTGTATGCTGCAGTATGCGCGATCCTGTATGAGCAAGCTACACCACTACATTCTTACACTCTGTCATCGCACACCCTTTCCCAATATAGTTTCTTCCTATCACTTGGCATCATGCATCATTATTTCCACAGGCTTGTAATATTTGCAAAAATGCAATGATAATTCCAAGATTAAGTGAATGATGAACAGTCCACATCCACTCCCTTGAGGTGCTTTTTTGGGCAACATTTACAAAATAATTAGAAACAAGTTTAAGTATCACAAGAGGTGGCTCAAAAATAAGAAGCATTACTGGTTCCGAAGAAATGTTTCTTCCTTACTTCCTGCATCACTGTGGCCTTAATAAAATTACCCTGATGCTTAGCTGCTTGCAGAACCAGGCCCTGTTTAAAAAAAAAATAAAATAAGTGGAAGTACCTATGTCACAAACTGAACAAAACCCTCACCTTTACTGCAACAGCTGCCGAAGTATCTACACAGAATAGGAACAGCAAAACTAATCCTAAGGTAACTGAATAGGAAACCACCCCCTCCTGAAATTCCACAGTTCACAGTGGTCTAAAAAGGGAAACTACTTGAATGCTATTATTAGCTCTGAGCATAAAGACAGTCTTACACATGAAACTTCCCTTGAATGAGAAATTCTCACATACTACACCATCAACAATTGCATCTTCAGATAAGAAATAGGTACATCTCTTATGGAAAAGAAAGTCTGTATTTTAGTTAAACTGCCAAGAACCTGGAGCCCACAGAACAAAAAGTTATTTCTAATCATGGAAGTACAGAGCCTCTGACATCCTTATTTCCTTTGCAGAAGCATGTCCTGACACTCCTGCCACCTTCCTTATGCCTCACCTCCAAAACATGGCAATTATATACAAGCCATATTACTGCAAGAATTAGCTGTATTTTAAAAGTGCCATTATTGTTGCTATTGCTTGTTTTGACTCTGCTTTGGAATAAATTGGACTGCCAAAATTAGAGTGCATTCTGAACAACCCAGAATCACTGAATTAATGGAATGCAGCTGATTTAACCACCCTGTTCTGCACTGGCACTTTAGCAGAATTGTGGTTTCACTCCTTCAGACTTGAAAACATTTGTAGAATATGGAATGGCTTCAAAAATACCAGAAACCTTTTTCTTCCCCTATTGTATGTGTATTTGTTAACTCTGTTGGTATGTTTGAGAACAACCGCCTTATCAGTTTTCCCCTCTTATTCTGATTTTTCAGGTAGCCATTCTGCCTCATCAATTCTTAAGATGTGAGTTTCAGCTGGGTTACCACTTACCATGCTGTAGATAAGAGCAGCAATGAAGAGGGCAGCACACTACCTTTCAAGTTACAGAGTTTGAGGTAAATGCTGCAGAAGAGGTTTTATTTGACTATTTATGCTAAGTGCTAATGGTCCACAAAAGATCTCATGCATGTTAATGCATCAGTTTTTTTCTAAGTGGAAGAATCCTGTCATATATACAGGGTGAAATTTATTAATTCGCATTTCAAGGAATTTTGTAATAGTCATGAACTTAAAATCAATCCAAAAAAGTGAGACAGGCAGTTAAAGATTATTTCACTGTTCAACTGATGTCCTTGTTTCTAACATCTATTTGATAGGGCGTAAGCATCAGCAACTAAAATTTTAGGAGATGCTGCTATGTCCCTGCAGTCTCCAGAGGGATCAAGCCACTTAAGACTGTATTCCATAACACATTTTGCTAAACATGTATATTCAATCTGATTTTATTTGAACAGAGTTATATCAAAGTACCTGCACATCCTGAGGAACAGGTCATCAGTCACCCTTAAAAGGGTGACTTCAAGATTCATTTAGATTTAGACTCATTTAAGATTCATTTAGAACTTGGAATAAGCTGTAATAAAAATATTCACCTGAAAATTTTGTTCCAGTCAGGAAGAAGGGATGGTTACAGCAAGTTTGTAGCATCAAAAAAATGTTTACATTCAAAAAAAGCGGTAAGAGGAGAGGGGCACTGACAGGATTAGAAGTGTTCTGGGAGAATCAGGCCTGAACATAAAGAAAAAGTAGTTCTTGAGTTTCCTTTACAACAAAAAGCTCTGTTACAATACCATGTAGTAGCTAATTATAGGCTGCCTAGAACAACAGTAGAATATTTACATTTCATCAAGATGCCCATTAAAAGAAAAGAAAGATGTCAAGTTTGAAGTTGTGAACTTTCCACATGCTTCTGCTATTTTTCGCTCCATAATATATCACTTTGTTGGTAAATGCACATCTCAGTTTTGTCTCATTAGTTATTAAGAACACAATAAAGTAATATCAATTCAGTGTCTTCTAGTTGACAGAATTCAGACCTCATTATTCTTTGCAAAAGTTACTTTTATTATATATTTATGTATACATAAATAAAACTAGCATTTATTCTCATACATATAGTGCCCCTCTTCTCCCCCAATTTAGGGCATAAATAGCGGAAGTCCAACGTATTTCACACCTAAAACAGGAGCCAGGCTACAGACATCTCTGTAAATGTCATTCCAAATGAGTATATTATGCAAATCCCAAGAGACTAAGGAAAACACAAGACAGGAGAGGTAGGTCCATCATTCCAGAAGATCACCTGGCTTGTCTGAGGGTTTTGTTCACTGAAATATTTGCTTTCACTGCAGAGAGCTTTATTCTCTTGAAGATGAAGTATCAAGAATGACCTTACAACTTGCCAACATCACTGCTGGTTTCTCTAATTATTCAATGAATGCCAGGTCTGATTCTCAGTTACATGCATAGAATGCCGTGGGTCAGCAGAACATATATGGCAGAGTTGAATATATTCCAATACTTCATAGGCACAAATAAAAAATCACCTAATAGAATATATCGAATAAAATACATTGTTAAGGTCTATTAAAGAACATAGATGCTTCACAGTGTCAAATTTGACTGTGTGCAGCTGGAGTTTCTTAGAGATCCTACAGCACAAGCAGGTTCACAGCCTGTATTTACTTACTGTGCATACAGACAGGTAATAGGCAGGGCACGCTGCTCTTCCACAATACAGTGACAAACCACAGGAAACATGAAATGTGGACAGCAGCCCTCCTCATAAGATGTTACACTTTCCGATACTCAGTACACTGTATTTCTTCTTTTTTCAGTTAGCCCTTAAAGGTACAGCTCTTACAACTTTTTTCTTTAGTCCTTAAGAATCTCTCATATAAATGGCTGAATCTTTGCATCCCTCACTTCTGCCAGAAGACTCAGCAGCTTTCATGTTGTGAACCCTGATTTTCTCCTCCTATCCCAGGTTTTAATGACAGCTTGTTGCAGAGTATTGAGTTGAACTTGACAATCTAAGTGCAAGTTTTTAAAAATAGGTAAAAACTGATTTAGCCCAGGTCTTATATACTGAACTTCATTAAATGTTTTTACCTTCAGTGCGTTATACAACAAATCTACACAACCAGAACCAAGGTTACAAGAATCAGCTGTACCTTGCTGAACTACTCATTTCCACATAGGAGGTAGCTTTAATTCTTCAATAAAATGCAGTTGCATGAGATGTGGTCTATAAAATTTGTGTTTGTGACTTAATAGATTTACTTTTAATGGCGTAGACAAAGTATCCAGCAAATGTCACAGAAGTTATAAGAAAACCAAAGAATTTTACTTCTCTCCCTTCCAAATTTGGGGTACTCCTGCAAATTCCACCCTCCAGCAGATTACTGCCATACTACCATTCTCACTTTGTAGATACATACTACGTAGTATTTCTTAGAGCTCGCAAAGGACTTTCTAAATATCTTTCAGAGTTGATAGGTGGAAGCAACAAATTCACAGAATCGGTGTTTAAACTGAGTATTTCTGAGGTCCCACAGAAAGACTGACCCTCCATCTCCCTGTTTCAACAGCTGCTTCTTGTTTCAATTAGAAGTACCACCAAAATACCTAAGTCAAAAATTGTTTGCTCCCAACCTTTTCAGCCTCAGCTTTGCTGCTTCTAAATGTAAGTCCCCACTGTTTCAAATATATTCTGCATAAAAACGTAAGAGAAACAATACTAAATAAGCATTGCAAGCAAATAGTGAAGTATTTAACAACATTGCAACTGCAACAAAGTTTTAACCCAAGCAGTTACTAAATTCCAGTCAGAGGTTCATCACTAATATCCCTAGAGATTATGGCAAATGGGAAAACTGAGTCTTATTTTTCCACTATGCCTACTTACTTACCCCCTCTAACAACTTCATAAAACCAAATCTATTTCTAGCAGTTTTCACACAATTTATGATGCTTTAGCACAATATTAGTGTTGCAAACACCAAGAAAAGTGTTTACATTTCAACAAACAAGTTAAAATCCTGAAAGAAACTTACCATCCCTGTAATTAGATCTGAAGTTTCAAGTTAAATTCTTTCTGCTTTGAAGGTCTATGTGAAAATCAAGACATTGCTCAACAGCAGTCAACAAAAATATCCTAAGGCATGTTTTGTTTTTAATTCAACTTTTACGAGCCGCACCTCTCATCATGCACTTTATTATCATTTGCAGGTATAGCAAAGCGAAACTAAATTCTTCTACTAATGTCATGCCGTGACCAAAAAAAATCCCAAACCAAGCAAACAACTTATAAGTTACTTCCTACCACAGTCTGTTATTACACATCTAGCTTCAGCTGAACACCCTGAAATTGCCACTGGCATTTTAACCTCCAGTTTAACCACTCCAAACAGACAATGTACTCATGTGCTTTCACATTTGCTACAGCTAATGATGCTATCCTGATATTGTACATTAAATCAGACATACACTGGACATTAAAAAGATAGATCAGGCTTGCATGGGCAAATAAATGAAAGGATTGAAGGAATTTCAGATCATGTATGTTAGCTGCAT
>VYXH01001527.1:157305-167785 GCA_013397275.1 Burhinus bistriatus | reverse complement strand
TGTATGTTAGCTGCATAAATTCAACTCAAAGTTCTGCAATATCTGTATTAACAACATATAAATAGACCAGATAATTTCAGATTAAAATATACTGACCGTGATGAATTTAGATTTACACTCTTCCTTGAGCGCCTTCCAACCAAGGGGAAACCCCCTTGAGTTTCGCCAAGAGCTACGAACTGCTTCACACTACTGTCTCCCACTAACTTCCAAGGCCTCTCTGATCATATAGTCAGCCTGGCACAGGGATGCAGGTAAGACTCAGCTCAAGTAAGGCTTGCAATAATGCCATAATTGCTTTGGTGTGTATTTCCGAAATAAACCACTCCAGTGTTTTGGTAGCCTGCCTCAGGGTGAGGAAAAAAACTTAAATACATCAGTCCGCAGCATCTCCCTTTTGAAAGGCAAATGTATAATGAAAGTTAGATTATGATATGGCAATATATGATATTATTTAAAATAATGAAGTTAAGCAACTTAGCTTCCAATACACAGTTAGTACAGATGCTTTTTTTATTACTGCAATTCTCACTAAATGCCTTAATTTAATAAAAAGGTGTTTGTTGCTTAGCCATTTTTTTTTTCCAAACAGAACATTTAGTTACTCAAACACAACCTGATGCAAGATGAATGTAACATGCAAAGCTGCACTGCACTGTATAATACCACACCACAACCAAAGAGATCAAGCAGTCCTTCAAACACAGGTGACTTTCAGAATTCATTTAAGTTAAATATAGACCCAAACCAGCCTGAGATTATGCCCATGCGTTAGTTCTTTATAGTAAGATGTTACACGCACCCCAGCTGCACATCTCCTCACTACTGGTCATCTGCATCAACACTGCATTGATATCTCCCCTCTGCCAGCTGTGTCCTGGGACACATCTGCCCAGACCATTGTGCCACAAGACTGCCAGTAATGGCCAGAGGGGTCTTTGTTCAAGTAAAAGAAATGTGGGGAAGTATGAAAAAGCTGTGGCCAGGTACAACCTCTGTTCCAATCTTTGCATCAAGGCACACACCCACCCCTAGCAGGGGCTTCCCTTGCTCACCCAAAGAATACCTAGATGCAGATCTCAGCACTTCAGCTCCGACATGTGTCAGAGGCAGGCGCTATGGTTGACAAGCATACGCAGCAAACTAACAAAGGGAACATGAACAGTGGGACAAGAAAGGGTCTTGATTAGGTTTCAACATTCTGCAGTCACAGATCATCACACCAAGCTTAGAACCACAACTCAAGTGGTAAGATGCAAAGGGCAATTCTAAATGACAGGTAGTCTCTGCAATGTGTATGGACAAACTGGGAGGAGTCAAGGCAGGTGCTAAAGGTAACTGCACTTAGTAATTGTCCAGATGTTCATGGCTGCTTACTAGTTAATGATTGACCTCCACATAAGGTCAAACGGCTGTTAAAAAATTATCATTCTTACATCACAGGTAAATAAATTCAAGCATCCAAAATATGAGGCAGGATACTCCTATGATGGTACTGCTTTGGGGCTGCAAAGTCACACTCTGATCACAAATGCACTTAAACTACAGTAATCTTTCTTGAGCAGGTTCAAAGATGAGTTTGCGGTACACAACTTCTGTAGGGATCCTTACACAACTTTTCCTCTGGAAAAACTAAGGTAAAGAGGGTGCTCTGACAGTCAGCTTGACAAGTCAGATGCATTTTTTCACTGTGTAGAGCCCCTGTCACCTCTGTGACATAAAGCACATGAAGCAGAAAGAAGCTGGGTAGGTTCAAACACTGAAAAGACTTGTCAAAATAAACTCAGAGGTCAGTAACATGCAAGACATGCTCTGTTTGGACTTTAGTACAATGGAGCTCAGATCCTAAAGAAACCGAACTCAATCTGGAAACTGGAGCCCCCAGAGACAGAGCAGACCATGGCTCTTTCTTCCTTTCTAACAACATTTCTAACTATTCATGTAGTAAGAAAATACTGCTAATGTACATTGCTGAAGCAATTTCCTTTCTTGGTGTTGCAAAGTATATTCATCTTACAACACCATCAGCCTTCCCACAACAAGCACAGGACCTTTGAAAATTAAGAGCGAGACAAGTGCATGTTAGAGACCCCTCTTTACAACCAAGCCTATACAGAAAAGAAAAAAAGTGAGAGTACTAATGAGCAATGGAATAATTAGGTTAATGACTTACTGGATTGCTACTGGAAAGAGGAAGTTAATTGATGAGTTCAGCTGCTAACAAAAGGCAATAACCTCAATTTGAGAACCACTAACTGTGAAGAGTGGTACTAAATGTTTTTCTTCTTTTATCCTGAAGCTTTGCATGCTCACTCTTGTCTAACTACAGCACAACAGGAAGGCCTGTGCTCACATAATAAGAATAACCTAGTCTGCTGCCATAAGGAGACGTTAAGTGAGGGAAACACTGCCGTCATCACAGGCTGTATGGGCTGCAGGTGACTCAAAGTATTCATTCACTGGTCAAAACCTCCAGTTTGCTACTCTGCTACAAAAGGCTAGTCAAATAAAATAGACAGTCCTAGGCATGGTCTGTCTGCATTAACACTTCAGACTCCAATGTAGGTGTATGCAAAGCACATGACAAAAGTCACACCTAGGTATACACCAACATAACAAAGTCTGGTATATTCTCTGGCATGACAGTAACTAGAAAGAGAAGTAACCTTGTAAACCCTAAACAAAGGTATGGGACAGCCTTACAAAATACCCAGTCTAGCTAGGCACTGGTACGTTTCTTGGCTATTTTGCATGAGAACACCACAGTACACCGAGTCTGCTGTTTAACATATGAACGCAATTAAAATATTTCTCCACAGACAGGTCAAAATTAGTTGCCATGTTCTACATAATTCCAGACAGAGAGCTTGGGACTAAGCAAAGATTACAGTTTACAATACTCCAAGACTTAATTTAACTTTTGAGGGCTAACAAGTAGGACACTCCTCCAACTGCTGGAGTTTCTTTTTTCAAATGCTGAAGCATAAGACTGAATAAAACATCCTTAAGAATACATTTCAGATGTGAAGCTGTATATGAAACATCTTAACCTAAATATTTATAGTTATAAGCTACTCATTCTTTAGTCCTGGCTCTGAAAAACTGTGTTTTAAAAACAAACAAACAAAATGTTAGTTTAACAGTGAACATTTTAGCAGGTATTCCTACACAAATGAAACAAAAGCAATTTGCCATTCACGTTGCCATTTAAGAGGTCCTTCTGAACTATTATGGATTGTTTTATTGAAGAGGTCTGAAACTCTTCTTTCTCAGAATCAGTATCACTAAACTTTTCCTAAATTCATTGTTTCATCTAGTTACAACAGAATTTTAAAAGGTATCTCAAAATTATACAGGTATTTGTGGTTTAATTTTAGGTACTTCTACTATCTCTTACCTGAATTCCACTATTTGCACACCAAGCAATAATATTCTATTTGTGTTTTTCTGCCTAGACATCAGATGTCACACTGCCTCTTAGACAATGTCATCTCTGCTTTCTGCATCTGCTTAGAATCACCATATTGACATGACTGAAGATTAAAGTAGTCCCAGCAGCAGCACATCTCTGTACAGGATCACCAACACACGTCAGAGGAAGTCTAACAACCAGAGAAAAAGTCACCATGAAAGACTATGATCCTTACTTATCCACATTCCCAGTAGTTTCAAACTATTTCTAGCGTAAAGATCAGCAAAGCCCCAAAGCAAAGTAAGGTTCCAATTAAGATTTCTGTTGCCACTCAAATAGATACTAATGTTCTTTCCATTTGCAATGCTTCAGTGTCCTACTATAGTGATCTGTGAATAGCTGGCAAAAGCTTCATAGTGTAAACAAAACCTGGTAACATGAAATGTACATGTATCATTATTTAATGAGATGACTTGTTACATCATCACATTTGTATTAAAAACAAAACCAGAAGCTATGGAGTCCCATGAAAAGGTTTTCTGTTTCCTAGCCAAAAACTTCTGTAATACTTCCCTTGTTTCTGTGTTGAACAAAGTGAGTGAATTTGGTGGGACATCTCTCCCCTCCAGGACCTTCTACTACCACTCTGAATGTGAAAGTTTCTTCTCCTCAAAGCGTATGCAAGGTTGAGTGGGGAATAAAGGACTCAGTCCCTCAAAGACTTCTGTGTGTGCCGCCTTCACGCACTGTGATATACTTTATATAATTATCAACACTGACTTCCACATCACTCAAAATCAAGCAAAACCACCAGTTTTGGCAGAATCTGGGTACTCAAGCTTGACTTAAGGTTGTTCTCCTCCATGCAAGGTAAGCCACGGGTGCCTTTTTCTTTCCAGACTACCTATACAGAGCTCTGAGGGGTCTTACACAAGACCACGCATAGCCACAGAAATACTGTGGGCTGGGTAAGAGGCAATCTCCATACCACAGAAATCAGGACCCCCTCTGCTGTCTGAACAGACTCACATAAAACATACCACAAAGAAAAACATACGAGATCCTAATCAGGACCTGCAGCTGATTATGCTTTGTACTATGAAGAGGGTAAAGGTGCAGTAATCTTTACGTTGACTCATAAGCCCAAAGACTACACTGCATGGCAATCTCTCCGTCAGCCAAGAAAGGAAATTTTCACCCCTCCATCCTCAGATAAACTTCTCCTAATACAGTCAGCAGACACACTGGAGAAGAAGGGCTGAAGAGGATTATTTACTGCCTTAGCAATATTTTTTTTAGAATTATGCATACAAAAATATTGGTATATTCAAACAAACCAGTACACAAGCCCTCTCAAATCTGCAGAACAAGAGAAACGCATGCTAAAGACAAAGGTCTGTGACACATCTGACGCATCCCTTACTGGAGGTCTGAATGTCAAGCTTGACACTGAAGTAACTTTAAATAATAAAGTGATCCAAAAAACTTAACTCAGATAGCACTACTGAAAATAAAGTTCAGTGCTCTTACCTGAGATATTTTTGGTTCTTTTCCAGAGGTTAAAAAAAACTCACTGTCCTACTGTTATCAATGATCGGCAGACAAGTCAATCGCGTACCACTGCGCGCACACACACCTTCCTACTGAGGAGGAAGCACCAACAAGCCGTGTAGTGTTAACTGCCAGACTGTAAAGCTGGGCATGGTCTCATACAAACATTGCATTACTCTCAGGCAAAAAGCCTTGACTCCTGACACACTGAAACTGAGATTTTAATTAGATATAAAGGCAAAGAACATTTGTAGAACTTTTCAAGGCAGAAAGTTACCCTAGCAGTATCCAGGAAATCCCAGAATCTTTCCACGTAGTTCTATCATCCTCTGAAGATTTTCATACATACCCATACACAGAAAGTGCATGAATTTCTAAACTTCATTTTAGTAATCCTAGAACTTTACAGCTTGTGTTAGGAAAGGTACTTAACCATGAAGACTGCTATCTTGATCGAAAATAAATATTTTCATTAATCTTCTAATTGGAGATAGGCAGCAGTGGTGGATGCAACAGATTTTTACATTACCCAAATAAAAATTTGGCTGCTCTCCATTTCTCTGGGTCTTGAGTGCTTAAGATGGTTTACCAAAAACTGAGTTTGCTGGGGGGAAAAAAAGCAAACAAAGACAACACATTTCCCAAATTTTCTAAGACCACAGATTACAAACTGTCCTCCAAAACAGTTAGAGATCAGCAGAAACCTTTAGTAAGCTAAAAAAAAAAAAATTTAAGACCATTTGACATGCAGCCATGTGACCCTACTTGTTGCCTCAACAATCATCAGCAATGAGCAAACCACAGTCTGAGACATGCTATCTCAAGCAGTTAATCCTCATCATGAACTGAAAAAAATCAGTAGATTTGGGGAAGAAATAACAGTTCGTAATGAATCGAAGAGGAAATGCTTATCGGCTCTCATGGTCTTGTGGCTAATGGCAGGAGACTTCACAAGAGTTTACAGAACTAAACAAAAGTGCCATTACAGCACTCGGAAACCCTTCCACACATGTCAGTCAGCAAGAGCAGCAAACTAACACAGGACGGAGGCCAGCACAGGCTACCAGCCCCAGTAGAGATGTGGTGCTCTCACCAGCTTGCCACCCTTGGTACCTCCTTGCTCTCCCAGATGCTGCTGCTGGGACTAGCTATGCTGAGACTTGGAGAGCGACAGGCACACCCCTGCTACAATTAAGCTACCATTTAGCTGCATGGATGTATCCTCTGGCATTTAGCTGACTCACACTGGTACCCAGGCCAAGAACTTCTCGTGAAAACAAACTCAGCAGGCGAAAAAAGCAAATTACTTTCCCTGATAGAGAGGGTCGGGAAGTTCTGGGTACAAAACAAGCCAAGGAGAATCCGGCCCGTTCACTCCCTTTGCAGACACAGATCTGCCCACAGGCTTTGCTATGCTATAGCTTGCAGCAACAAGACAAAAAGCCTTAATGGGCACAGAAAGTAACATTTAGACTATGATGCAGACTGGGGATGTACGGGGGGCAACAGCTGTAGCAACCAAGCAACAAGTTTCTCTCTCGACTAGATTACAGGAACGCCAACAGCAATCTCACATACTGTTTTCCCCAAGAGCAAAAGAAGCTAACAGGTCTCACTCTACTAATTCAACTTCTCTTCCGCCTCTCCACTGCTGTTTACACACCCCCACAAACAGTCGTACTAGCAAACTGTACCAGTTAAAGTCAGCTGAAAAACAGCTGCCCTCCACACCGATTTCTTTTGTTCTTGCAAACTTATTTTTAACTGGGATCAGGTCAGTGATCAGATATTATCACAAAGCCTCACCAACAGTTGTGCAACCACAGTCAAAAAAGTGGCAAACTGCCATAACAGTTGTAGTATTTTAAGTCACCTTTGGTGCTGAAGGCAACATCCCATTAAACTGCAATGCTCATCAAGCTATAAACTTAAATGCTAGCAGTTTCCTTCAGTTCAAATCGCACAGCTACATTACTGGGGTTGTGAACAAGATTTAGTAACTGCATATGTAAATTACAGCAATATTTCTACTATTGAATGGTATTCAATTTTTTAAGTATTTGTGTAATCGCACCATCTTTGTACTTGTGTCCATTACACTCACCAAATTCTGATCATAAACTAGCAGCTCTAGTCAAAGGACACCAAGATAGGCTTTCCAATGTATATCTTCACGTGCCAGAGAACTGCAAGTCAGGAAGTTTGTACAGAGATAAAATGAGCCAAGTGGAACCCAATTCCAGATCTCTGGTACTTTTTTCATAGGATGAGTTTAATGATTCACAGTGAACTGGTCTCCACTAAGAGAGGATAAAAAAAATCACCTTATTAACACTTGGCCATGAGCTGCAGACCTGCACTTCTTACACAGCACTGGATGAATCTTTCAGCCTTTGTGTCTCAGCTCCAGGGTGCATAATATGGGCGTTTCCTAGCCTCAAAGAGACAATTTAAAAGGTGTATCACTATCTATAGAATTTAAAATACAGCAGCAACAAAGATCACATAAAAAACCAAAGGGTACCAAACACAGGGGGCTGGCTGGGTGTCATGCAGTCACACAAGACATGAATCTCGAGCTTAAAGAGCTAGCAATAAAAAAGAGCACAGTTAATAAAATGGCCATCATCCATCACCTGCTTTACTAGACAGAAGCATCCTATGACTATGCATGTACACTGCAGCACACAAAGTTTTACAAGTAACTTACTTTTTGACTAGGATGCAGATCATAGCTGTGACATACTGAAGAAACTAATGCTAGCTCACTATCAGTTTTAGGTTTTAAAAATCTTGTATTTCAAAATACAACACACAATGGTGAAAATATACAAGGCATTTGCAACACCTACAACTTCCCCCTACTTTGCTAATCACAAATAAAACAGCTAGTTTTGTAGTAAGGAGGAAATAACAGTAAAATGGTAGATATTGTACCTCACAACAGGCTGATACAGTTTTCTACTTCATGACTGGAGAATGAAGAGGGAAGGTAAAAGATGGGATTTCCAGCTCATTGAGGGAGGACTTGAAGTTTCTTCTTCACACAGAAGGAGAAAAAGCTCTTTCTGGACTGTACAAACATGAAGAATAAGACAAGATGCATGACCTCATAACGACAGCAGGAATCTGTGATGACAAATGAGACACTTGATCTATTTAGGGAAAACAAAATTCAGAGTATCAGTGGTGTGAGTCCACAATAAGCAGGTACAGTACAAAATGGATTCAAACACAAATTACACCCAGAAGATGAAGAATGGTCCAAGCTGCACCTAACACTGGATGGCAGGGAAGGCATGAGGACCCTCTTCCCATTCCCTGCCTAGCACTGTCAGTAAGACTTTATTTAGAAAAGCATTTCATTGCATTTAACTTGTGCAAAGTTTGCCATTCAGTTCTAAGCAATAGGGGGTTTTGAACACCACAACGTATCCCAAACTACTCACCTACGTGCTTCTAAGTGCACATTTTATTTCCCCTGACTAGTGAAGTTTGCTTTTTAGCTCCCACAGCATATAAATTTCAACTACAGCACCATGTAATTACCAGCAGTAACCAAAGTAACCACACTGCAACACCAAGAAGTACACATTCTGCAATCATTGTGCAAGACAAATGCTTACACAGGCTCTCAGCAACTGTTAGCACAGCACCATATCCTGCAGGGTGCTGAAAACTACACAGAAACTGTGCCAGCTCTTATCTCCCCTTAAAACCAAATGGGAGCTGCGGGGTAGAAGGGGAGGCAGCACCTTATGAAAAGCTGCCCAGGTCCTAAAGAAAGGCTGTTGCCAGCTTCTCTCCTCAAGTAGCTGAGAATGCCAACACACTTAACGAGTCTTGGTTACACAGACCATAAACACACGCGGCAGACACCATACACATGGACCTGCGAGAATCAGTAAGCATGTTTTCAACGCTATATGGGTGGGCCATGTTATGTGAACCACAGACCAAGCATTTTTTATCATTTCTAACCCATTCTGCTGGTGTCAAAAGTAAAAAAAAGAAATCCCTTAGCTACCTACAAACTAGAAAAGAAACAAATATGAAAAAAAATCAACATCATTCCACAAACACACACTATTACAGTGAACCATGTAAGCATATGCTTATTTTTAGGCATGTTTTGATTCTTCTGATATCAAGAAGACCTAAATACTTAACTAAAGATTATAAACAGCCCTAAACTACCACCAGCTGAACTCAGTGAAAGAAACCTCCTGCTGTTTTTAATGATTTGGGGGTCAATCCCTAAACTTAGAAATTATTTTCCACTCCCTGTTTTATCTAATTGGGGGAGGGGGAGAATCCAGGAAAGAGATGAAATACAATAAAATAACAGGAGTGAAGAGGAACGTTTTTACAATCATGTTTCATTTTTCCTTCAATATATTAATTACCAGAAAATGACCTTTAAAAACAAAACAGATTTAAATATTTGTGTTCAATTTTGGGTTTTGTGAGCCAATTTTGAGATGGCTACAAGGCAAAAAAGTACATTAAGGGTAGGAGAAAGTATCTGGGTGGAGGAAGAGATGTGACAAATGAAGAACTATTTATGTTTTTCAGGTTCTGGAAGAGTCAGAGTAACAACTACATTAGGCATTCATCAAACTATGTATTCTCTGCTTTGAAGATCAAAGAATTTTGAGACACCATTTAATGAACTTTATGAAAAAGCATCGCTACCATAATAAACCACGGGATAAACATCCCACAAATTTACACTGAGACATAAAAAACCCAGTGGGTGCTGCAATACACATTCACTAATTCCCAAACTGCCAATGCTCCTTATGTTAGGTTCATTTTAGGAAGAGTTTCTGCGGTTTTAATTTTGATCTGAGCCCTCCTCCACCTTACATTATCCAAATGTTAGCTCAAAACATTTACATAAATACTAACTCTAACAACACAGAAGGAACAAAACCACCGTTTCTTCACCTTAAGCGATATTCTTTTAGAAGCAACATGAAACAAGTATATTTACATTTCCTTTGGGAGAGCTAACACAACATCCGCACAAAGTTTTCCTAAAGCAACAGCACGTACCACAGCTCCCTTTTAAAGCAGCAGCATAAAAAGAAAAGGGGGCGGGGACGGGACAACTTCTGATCACCTAAGCAGACTATTGGAAACGTTGCTACTTTAGGAAAACCACTTTATGGTACTAAGAGGTAAGTTTACTATTTAAAGAGTTTCCTGCTGTCGGACGCTATTCAGCAAGATCAGCATCTTGGACAGAAACGCCTCGGTCCTCCCCAGCTCTCCCAGAGGCAGCGGCGCGGAGTCGCCCTAAGTGGCCCAGCCGGACCTCCACGGGGATGGGCTGCGCGCACCTGGAAAAGGTCCTTCAGCCACAGCAGAGTTCAATCCTGCAACAGCCAGAGCCTAAGGCATGCAGGAACCTACCCTTCACAATCCCCTCACACGCTGTTGGGGTGGGTTTTGTTGGGTTTTTTTTTTTTTTTTTTCCCCCTTAAAAAGCTACAATCCCACAATTAAGAAACT